>CABFOQ010051427.1:0-14333 GCA_900660455.1 Gephyroberyx darwinii
GGTTTTCAGTAATGTATGTGAGAGGTTTTCAGTAATGTATGTGAGAGGTTTTCAGTATTGTATGTGAGAGGATGAGAGGTTTTCAGTATTGTATGTGAGAGGTTTTCAGTAATGTATGTGAGAGGTTTTCAGTATTGTATGTGAGAGGTTTTCAGTAATGTATGTGAGAGGTTTTCAGTATTGTATGTGAGAGGATGAGAGGTTTTCAGTATTGTATGTGAGAGGTTTTCAGTATTGTATGTGAGAGGTTTTCAGTAATGTATGTGAGAGGTTTTCAGTATTGTATGTGAGAGGATGAGAGGTTTTCAGTATTGTATGTGAGAGGTTTTCAGTATTGTATGTGAGAGGGTGAGCGGTTTTCAGTATTGTATGTGAGAGGTTTGATGTTTTCAGTAGTATGTATGAGAGGTAAATTTGAATTATGGCCTATACGGCCCCTCATATCATTGATTAATTAGTAATACTTCTGAATAATGTAATCTTATTCATACAGAATTGATCTGTATATACAGTGCTGTAAAAAGTAAGTACACCACCTGAGAAGTCTTCTTCGACATATTTGTACACATCAATATTTAAACTTCATTATGACACTATTAAGAGATAAAGGTTTTCTAATTTAACAAATAACAATGAAAAATTATACTTTGAAATCATTTATTCAATGAAAATCCACATAAAATACTAAAATTTACTAAAAATAAAAAATTTCCTAGCTTCAATAGGTGTTGCCCCCTTTGGCAGAAATAACTGCATGTAGATGTTTCTTGTAACCTATCAGTCTCTTACATAGACTGGGAGGACTTTTTGCCTCCTCTTCCTTTCAGAACTCTTTCAACTGTGTGATGTTTGAGGGCTTTCTTGCATATACGGCCTGTTTCAAATCTCTGCTTCAAGTTGAGGCAGGAAGTGATATGAGGCATTACAGGTATAGACAAGTCAGAGCTTCCAGGAAAATTTAAATTGTGATGTCTGCAATTTGGATTGTTGCCTTGGCTGATGTGGCTGTTGACGGTGTATGAAGGTCCGCTATCAAAAGTAGAGAAAGTTAGAAAGCTTGGTTAGCTCATTCATTAGAAAATGGCTTGGAGCCCCTCGCTGTCTAGGCAGTGTAGCTTTGTATGGGAAAGGCATCTTAGAATTACCATTATCTAGCCTGACAAAAGAGTACAAGTTTGCCAAGGTGAGATTGGAACTCTGACCCAGTCAAAGGATCCAATGGTTAAGAGTGTAGCGCCCACAGGTAAAACAGGGAGGAAGTAGAACCCAAAAGAGGCAGTGCAGCAAGCACAGGCAGCACTTAGACATAGGGACATCGTAGGCCAGGTGCAGCATGGGTGAGGGGGTTTAGGTCTGTGTGCAGGGAAACCTGTGTGGGGTAGAGCAATGTCACTAGAAAAAAGGAAGATGGTGGTTGAGGAAATACATCAACAGAGCAGGCAATAAGGTGTGCCTAGGGTAGGCAAAACAAGGGCAGTGGGTAAATTGGGAAAGTGTAAAAAAGAGAACACTGGTTTGGAGAGATTTGTGGAGTATGGAGGCAAGCCAAATTAGATTTATTATAGGGGCAATTTATGATGTGCTGCCCAAATTCTTAGTCAGTGGACGGGTGAGGATGCTGCCTGCAGTAGATAGGATTGGATAGATAGGATTCATTTGGTGGGTTTTGTGTCATTCTTATATCTTAATTGGGCTTCTATGAGTTGTTCGCCTTGGAATATGGCACAGGGGATAGTAACATCTTATCCTGTGTATTAACAAATACTTCTACAATTACTGTTGAGATGCCCTTGAACAAGGTACTTAACCTCCCAACTGCTCCAGTGGAGCTGCTCAGTGACCAACAGTAGAAGACTGGTTGTACTGGGCAGCCCCGAGTGTGACAACATGTTATACATTTTATAGATCTCAGTTTGACATAATGTTTGTCCTAGGATACATCTTGGACACATCATCAGTGATGTGACCTGGGGTCATTGGGTGTTTCGGATCTTTCAACATCAGACACCCTCAACCAGGCAACCCATCTGGGGGTGATCAGGCCCCAGCTTGTGTCCAACTGGCTAGTGTCCCCATTGTTAGTTCCCCCTCAGCCAGAGCCATCTTGAGGCTTTTCCTGCTACCTCCATGTTGATCTTGATGGCTTTCCTCCTGCTCAAGCCTGTTACACCCAAGCCATAGGCCTTGCAGAGGGATTGAGCTACGAACCCTCTGCAGCCCACTTCCACCGGCAGACACTTTGCCCACCATCCCCGTCTGCTGTACTCCTCAACCAGTTTCTGGTACTTGGTCCCCTTCCTCTCGTGAGCCTCCTCCATCCTTTCTTCCCAGGAGAACTGTCAGTTTGAGAAACACAAGCTGTTTGATTACCTTGGATGTTAATAAAATGTCTGGTCTGGGTGACGTGATGGAATCTTCAGCTGCCTTCCCAGGTTGACTGATGTCACCCTCGCCAGTCCATTGCTTAGAAGGCCAGAGGTGGGACACTTCTGTTGCTGCTTGTGCTTCTCTCGTGCTCGGACAAATGCTAAATATAAATCAGCTGGGAGGCTGGGTGGACCTTCCTGATGCCTAGGATGCCTCTGGTAATGGTCTCAGCAATTAGTTTGAGGACCTGATCGCGTCGCCAGCAGTGCCCCTTTTTCAGGGCCTTGAGGCAGCAGCAAAGGATATTCTCTAGTATTCCTCATTGAGAGCAGAGGAAGCAGGCTGTTGGCTGTTGTCTGCATCTTGCTCCAACAGAACAGGTTATATAGACTTGGAAGGACATCATTGACTCCCTGGATCAAGACTTTAATTTACTGAGGTTCAGCCTTCCAGATGTCCTCCCAGGTCAGCTTTCACTCCATTGCCATAGAGGTCACCACAGCTGTCATATTTTTTAATGGGGATTTTTTATGATTCTTATTACGTCACACTTCAATATTTTATTTTAACATTAAATTTTGACCTACATTAGAAACCACAGATTTCAACATTTTCTTTTCCATGCTTTTACCTGAAGCACATTAATGTTCACAGGCTGACGTAGGCTAAATTACAACCTTAAATAAAACAACATTTTGTGACATATCCTAAACATGATCTCTCCAGTGCTCAGTTCTCTGCCATTAATCTAAAACACTTAATAGTGGAGTTAAGTCTTTATTTCACTTAATCTAAAATTCTTGCTCCAACTCTCTTTACAACCAGACTCATAAGGAGATCAGATCTGTTATTTAAACAAACACATGTTAATTAAATCAATAGACCTGTCAGTCACTATGCAGGTATAGACTAACTGTGTTGTGCTAGGCCTATGTGCTCCATCACTCAACTAGTCACATGTCTCCATTCCTATTTCTATTTATTTTTCATGTTGTGGCTATCCATTTTTTTTTTTTTTACATTTGGCTAGTTCTTGCTGGAACCATGGGGGGCTAGCCTAGAAAAGTGAATGTCAATAAATCACTGTAATTTGAAATGACACCCTGGCAGCCACTTCTGTTTAATGACCGGCAGCCTAACAGCTGTACCCCCATCCTCATGGTAACTCTGAAGATGTGAGCAGCACATTGAATTCCTGGTTGACCCATGTGAACTCAGAAAGGCCAGAGACATGGCATGACTTAGATAAAAGTGAATGGGTGATACATTCGGGATATTAAAGTATATATATTGGAGATTATGGACTTTTAGAGGCAGTGGAAGTTGTGCAATAACACCAATTTTGGGCTGGAACCTGCTGGGACTCAAAGGGTTCAAGTCAATTCTTTGAGGTATTGCTAAGCAGGCTACATAAAGATAGACTAGTCATTTGTATTTAAACCATAGCATTTTGACCTTCTAAAACATAAGCTTTCTTATTTGAGCACATATGTATCTGACGTGTGATGTTAAAATCCTGTTCTGTTACCCTACACACAGAATGCACTGTGTAAGAATGACTAGTAAACCAATAGGAAAATACAAAATATTAATATTGTCACTTTAAAGGTGCAATTTGTCTTGCCACTATGAGCTCTCTCATAGAGCTCTCCCACTAACTGAGATGCCATAGACTCACCCTATTGGTCCAAATTAAATCCTGGTGTCAGTTACTGGTGTGAAATCTTCTCTGCTCAGGAATTGACCAATCATAGTTTCTTATAAATAGCAGCGAGCACTCTGACTGGATTTATTATTATTATTATTATTAGTAGTAGTAGTAGTAGTAGTAGCAGTAGTTGTAGTAATATAAATAGTAGAAGTAGAAGTAGAATTTAATAGAATTGAACTGATCTGAATTGAGAGAGACACAGAGACAACCACAGTGAGAGACAGAGAGAGAGGTTGAGAACAAGATGCACTTTCTATTGATGTAAATAAATATGCAACATATTCATGTCTAAATTTAACAAAAAATGAATCTTCCTGCTAAAAGAATTGGGAGAATGGCCCTGCTGGTTTCTATCTGCTCATATGAGTCAGCATGCCATCGCTTGAGGAAGAGTTAAAGCTCCATTATGTACACTAAAGTTGTCATGAAAAAAAATATATGATTTTTAGACCACTGAAACTATCACCAGATTTCAAATTTGCACTAGAACACCAAAACTGGACACAATCATGAATGCTGATGAATACAAGTCTTAAAACATCATGCAATACTCTCGTTTGATTGGGCAAACACAAGCCCAAGAACACGCTGAGAAGATCAAGACGTACTTATCAAAGAAGCTGCTGGTGTTCTCAGAACAATGGACTGGCCACCCCAGAGCCCAGATCTCAACATCATTGAATTTGTTTGGGATTACTTGGATGGTGAAAAGCAGAAAATGCAACCAACTTCTAAGAATGAACTTTGGAGGTGTTTACAAGAAGAAGCAAGGAATGAATATTATTATTATTTTGAAATTAAATAAATGAGAGGGTGGTCTCTGACTTTTGCACAGTACTGTATGTAATTTCTCACCTTTGAGGCTCTCCTGAGATGAGATGAGATGAGATGAGTTCATTATGGCTTTGCAGGTGTGCTTATGCAAAGGCTATTCTTTGAAAATGGGTTTGCGAGCTGAAAGTAATCCTGTTGTTTACTATGCTGTTCCCTCACATAACACAAGACTACAATTTTTAAACAATGCAAATACATGCATTGCATTGCATGCATACAATCAAATTCATAAATATTCATAAATATTCATAAATATGTGTTCAATGCCTGAAAAGGAGCAGGAAGAAGTAAACACTTATTTACTTATATCCCTTTTTACATACTCCTTAATTTCATATTAATTCAAGTCAAAATGTTGTAAATTCTATGGAAAAGACAAAATATGTGAGTGAAAGCATTACAGCTGCCAAAGATGGCTTTTCCTGGGAACGCCATTATGTGGTAGTTTTTGAGAACTGTCTAGCCGCCCTTTTGTGTAGTGTCTTGGTCATTAATCTAAGGTAATCTTGTTTGTCAGGATGGAGCTATAGGGTTAGCAGTTTTGATAACCCTTTCCTCCATTCCTCTATCAGGACAGGGCAGGACAGCTGAAGGATCAACCTGGATGCCAATCACTTTTCTCTTGAGGAGATCACAATCACAACCAAGGAGGGCTACTTGCAAATATCAGGTATCCGTCATGCTTTTCTGAAGTTAGATGAATGTTATGAAATAAGTGAGATTCACTGCTCAAATAATGGATTTAAATTAATTAAAAGCATCATAGTCAGATGTAAATAAACTGCATACACTGACCTTGACAAAAGGTTATATTACATGAGCCTGCCTAGAGTTTATGAATTTGTCTCATTTACTTTACATGTTTTTTTTACACACATACACACACGGTTTGATTATCCCTGTTTCTCATTTCAAGGAAATCATGAAGAAAGGCAGGATGAGCACTGATCGGTTGCAAGGTGCTTCACATGGAAATATAAGTAAATTGTCTCTGAAAAGAATTAATCTGAAAATGAATGCTTGAAATTAATTCTGATTCAGTTTTCTGAGACACACATCCACATCACAAAATGTTACACATTTTATCTGTGTTATTTGTCATCCAGCAGAACATACTTTGGCAAACAAAGTACTTTGCACTGCAGTGCTTTGTTGAATCCTATTGAAGCCTGTTGGATTATCTCTCATTCTAGCTAATGCTGCCATCTTGTGGTTGATGTTGTTAACAGCAGATAGATATTTAGTTACATAGCTCGGCACTCATGTCCAGTAAAGTAAGTAATAAGTATGTTCGGTTTACTACATTTGTAAAATAGCTATACAGTGTGATGGCAAAGTCTCCCCAGAATTGTCAGCATTGCTGTGACACCCACGATCTTCACCATAACTCCTCAGGCATGAGGTGACGCCTGGGTGAGACACAGCTTGCAGGGGATGATGAGGTGCACCTGCTGTTCATAAAATCTTATCACCACTGCCATAAAAGAAGAGAGTCTGGCAGTGTGGGAGTGAGTAGGATGATGTATGGTGCTTGTCTCATGCTGCCTTTTGCGTCTTCCTCCAGAATACATCAACTGAGCCCCGGACTCCAGCCTTTCCACCTGCACTAGCCAAGGAGCTGCTCACCCTCTTCTCCTGAATGGGGATCCCCAATGACCTGCTGACAGACCAGGGCGCCCTTTTCATCTCCTGGGTCATAGTCCATCTCTGCAAGCCCAGGTAAAACAGTTTGACACCTCAGTCTACTGACCACAGATGAATGGCCCGGTTCCAGTCAGGACTGGGACCTCATGCTCTTTTACATGCTCTTCTGTGAAGTGCCCCAGATGTCATGAGGGCTGCTGGACGTTGCCAAGGAAGTTTGGGAATGGCAACTGTCACCCCATCGCATGTGATCGAGCACATAAGGGACATGAGGGAGTGGCTCGACCGTGTGATGCTCCTAGTCTGGAAACACCTGGAAGAAGCCCAACTTGCCCAGCAGAGGGCCTACAACCATCCGGTCCAACCCAGGGAGTTCCAGCCAGGAGACCTGATCCTAGTGATCTTCCCAGATACTGTGTGCAAGTTCTTGTAGACCTGGCAAGGCCCCTACACCGTAGTGGAGTGGTTGGACCAGTGGACTTTTGGGTCAGCCAGCTGGAAAGATGAACACCGCAAAAGGAGGTCCAATATAGTCTTCACCCACCATGTTTGACAGCTACCCCATGCCCTGGGTGGATAAACTAGTGGAACTAGTTTAGGTAAGGACCACTTTATTTCCACAATTGATCTAACCAAAGGGTACTGGCAGTTATGCCTCTCGCCTTAAGCCGAAGAGAAGATGGCTTTCAACACCCCCCCCATGGTACATCAGCAGTACTGCATGCGCCTTTCAGGCTCCACAGGGCTCCAGAATCCATCCTACACTTGCACAACGTTCCCCAACATCAAGTACATCTCCTCTCTAACATCTCGCGTTTGTTCCCTCACTTTTTGTGTCACAAAAAAAGCCGCCTACAGCATTGTTGTTTGCACCACAAACCTTGCCTTATCAACTTTACAATAAGAGCGTCAAAATTAAAGATCTTCAATGTTAGAGTACCATTCCTTAGAAATAAATAAATTATGGGAATGTGAAGTATGGGGTAAACGCCTTTATTTAAGTTAATGATGTTTAACATGCCTGATCAAATTCAATGTGATGTTCCTTACATGTTCCATACATGCTAAATGTCATCAATGTCCTTCTTAGTATACAATTAATTGAAATTAACTGAAGTGTTCACTTTCAATGACAGCACAATGACAGACAATTTTCTGTCATGTGTGGAGATACCAAAGGAATCACAGTGACATCTGCTTCTTGTGCATGTGCTAAATACTCTTGTTGCACTGCAAAAAGTACTACAACACTTCATAATACTAATTAACTGTACAAATAAAGAGATGTACAAAGATTAGCTTTATCTTTGTACATCTCTTTATTTGTACTGTTTATTTGTTTTAACATTTACTCCACTTTTTTATTATAGAAAGGACATTGGCATTAATGGGTTGCTATTTCTGCTTATTTGAGTTTCTACTGGTTCTGAACTGATATCATCAATATATGGTTTCCATATTGTAACATTATTTGCGTTTTTAGTAGCACCAACACAACAAATATTGCTTTTCTTTTGTCAAAGTAATTCAGTCCCACAGATTCACCATAGCATTCTATAACTTATAGATTGTCTAAGGTCTTAGCAAAACATTCTAACCACATAATTCAAACAAAGTTTCTTCACATACAAAACAACATGAATCATTTCAAAAGTCATTCCAAACTCCAAAATGAGATACTTGAAGTTTGATAGATGTCTCTCTTTCTGAGGGCAAACTGGAATATTATTAAGTTAGTAGGTTAGTTATGAACTATGTATTTATTGCTTGCAAAATAGTAACATTTTGATTTGATTTGATTTTTTTTTTACCAAAATGGATACATAGCATTTACTACTTATCTGATTTATTGATTTTAGAACACACAGAAGAACACACACAGAACACATCCAGTTTACATACCACAGAGGCAAAAGCTTTCATCTCTTTAAATTAGTGCCCAACATCTATCTATCACACACACACACATTATCATCCAGTGCACTGATTAATAACTCTCACTGTCATCCTTGATATGGCATACATAGCAGACCAAACCATTTTTCAAAATGGGTAAAAATGAATTATTGACCGATCACCTTATATTGGAAAGTTAGAAAATAAGGAATCATAAGATAAGATGATAAGATGGCTCTTTATTGTCCCTGAGGGGAAATTGCAGTTATGCAGCAAGGGGTGTACAAAGCAACAAAAAAGAAGCGCACAGCACTATACAATATACAAGCTTCAGAAAATCAAGAATATAAGGAATATAGAGGTTATATAAAAAATATAAAAGTTAGTGCATACCAGTGGCAGAAATAAGATAATTAGCTAAATATCTAAACCAATGATAGCTAATTATTATAGATCATAATTCTGGTTCTACGTGTTCAAATTATATCTAAATTTTTCCAAAAGCTAAAATAAAATATCCCACAAGTTGATGGATCATTAGAGAGGAGTGCTCTCTAAACCACTCTCTAAACCACTTTGCACCAACACTCATAGATTAAGGGGACAGCTGACTCTACTTGTAGTACTTGCTTCAAAACCATCCAGCAAAGGATGGTGAAATAAACACATTTTTACACGCTTTTGAATCCTCTATTAAAACAGATGTCATCAGCATATCAACTTATACCATTTTAACAGCATATTCACTTAAAAAAAAGAAAAGTGTCATTAAAGAAAAGTGTCAAACTCTTGAGTCAATGGCACCTAGCCTAGTAATTTCCCATCACTAACCTTGCAGACTGGTGTTATTACAAAATTCATATTACTTTGATAAGGTAACTTTTAGCTTTCCTTAGCACTGTATGTTCTCAGCTAACCACAACATCTTCAAGCTAGCTATGTAATCTAGACTAGTGGTATGACAACTGCCTGTTGCTTAATTTGGCATTGAGCATTGAGGAGCATGGGGGGCTCATCCTCCCTCCTTGAAATTCTCCACCACATTCCTCAACAGCTATTAAAAACTGGCATGGTAAGTGCCACATGCCTGTAATTAATTCCAGTTGTTATCACTATGCATTATACTGGCTCATTCATGCTCTGACAAATTTTATGTTGACATGAATGAATTTTGGAATGAGAGTAGACATCCATGGCATGGTTGATTATAAGCCAGCCATTCCTTAATTGTCAGACTGTTTGGCTCACTAGAGGACAAGTTAATTGTGTGATAGTTGATTGTTAAAAATAGAGAAATTTGCATTTGGCATTCCCATTACACTTGACTTTCTGAAATACTGAGCAGGTTTTTCATAACAGATGGTGTAGGTACCTGTAATTTTAATTCTTCACACCTGAACATCTTTCCACGGATCTGGGGACAGACCAGTGAAAGGTCTACTCTACTACTGAGGCTTGAATTTACCTATAGCATGTAATAGCATTTAGCATGTAATAGGATCATCAAGCTGACCATACATGGCAACACACTTAAACGGCTGGAGATCAGGGGAAACAACACAGGGCAGTCAAGCTGCAAAATATACCACACAAAAATAGCTAATAATACTAATCAAAAAAGTGACACAAGTCTATATTAAGTAACTTGGTGTAACTTAATAACAAAATAGCTTTTTCTACCCTGAATTCTTGTAAAATAGCTGCCTGTCATCAACCAAGGCATCAAGGCATCAACCACCTTTATACAATAATAGTTCATACTCATGAATCTATTTGTTATGGATTATAGTATTATGTTAATTAAAAGTCATACATGGCACTTTATCCCTGCTCAGTGGAAAGAAGGATATTCTGTTTCATGACCCAAATGACATTTTACGACAGGAATAGTTTGGCCAGTTAAAACATTTGTCCTGTCAGTTAAAAGGTGACAGCTGTGTGTACTGTAAAGCAATGCAGCCAGCAACCTTGGTCAATAACATGAGCTGAATTTCTGAATTATTTGTCATTAAAGAACCATTAGAAGAAAATAGAAGAAAATAAATAGAATAAAAACAAACAGAATCAAAGTAAAATCACACTAACACTTGTAGCAATGATACATGTTTTATTGTCAAACAACATTAACAATTTTGTCAAAATAATGAATTTCAAAATATGTAAAGTAAAAGACCTTCAGTTTTTCAGGAAATGGCAGCAAAACACAATATATGGTAACAGCTAATTTACAGCAAGTGTTTTATGACCATAAGTAAATAAAAACACAAACAAAATCTATGTATTTCCTGGTACATGTCAAACTTTCATTATGTAAATAAAGCAAGCCAATTGAAATGATGTATTGGCTCTGCCGCCCTGCAGTTTGAAACCACAGAGATATGTATGAGACTAATACCATTAGGATGAGACTATACCCTTGTATATTAACTTGACAAGATGATGAAATCAAATGCCAAAACAGAGTTATAAAGTAGCTGTGAATGGAGTGCTTAGGGATACCAGTGACAGTGCCAAGCTTCCCCACAGATATTTGCTATGCAATAAATTGCAATCACAACGAAGATTACTGGCATTGTTCAAGCACCTTATACATGCAGCTGCTCTTAAGCTTGTAAATGTCTCCTTTGGCTGTGGCCGACTCTTAAAAATAGTCTTGGCTCAGTGTCAGGTGTCAGTTTCAAATGGCTGTCACTTTTTATTATGTGTTGGTACTTCAGAGGTATATGTTACCGTTTGTAACAACAAATTTTCTATTATTTATTTTAAAACATACTTACTTGATATCCAATTATTGTGTAAATTGTTTTGTGATTATTTTCACCCTGTATCTACACTGTTATTTCCTATATTTTCCTATATTATTTTTACTCCTGCTATACATTACTATTATTTTGCTGAGGTTGTAAGTGCTTACAGGGTCAAAAAGCATATGGCGGCCTCACTACTCATCTTCCAGTTCACGCTAGTTCTGGTATGTGCTGATCATTGAAAATCTAAAAATTGCCAGGGTATTGGTTTCCATTACACAAGTAATATTAGTAGTAGTAGTCCTAGTAGAACCAGCCTATCCCGATCACAAAGGTTTTTAACAACTGTTCTTCACAACTTCTTCAACATAATGAAATCTTGATTGACTTTCTCTGAATCTATGTTTCTACATCCAGTGGAGAATCTGGTGCTGGAAAGACTGTGAACACCAAGCATATCTTTCAGTACTTTCAACAGTTTTATCTACAACTTGCTTTCATGATATCTACTGAACTGAATGGACAGAAAGAATCAAAAGGGTAGAAAATAAAATCCTTCATTCATACACACAATTCCAAATTAAGTGTTTCATTCCAAAATGCTATATTTGGTTGCATTCCAAAATGATATACAAAATGTTATCTAGTGTTAGGTGTTGTTTATTTAAATAACAATATTGAAAAAAAAAAAAAAAAAGATTATGTCCTCTAAAATGGACATAATCAAAGGTCATAAATTTGCCCACTTGCTTCTGTGACCTGCAACAAGAAATATGTGTTATTCATTAACAATAATTTTAGTCTCTGCAATGAGTAGGGTAACAAATTACTACATGAATTCCAGTAACAGTATTACAGTTAACGATAAAAAAAATAAGATGTTGATTTTGTTAGCACCCATTTTTAAATGTCAGATTGAATTAGAATTATTAAAAACTATGGTTATCCCCATCCTCTGATTTGTTTTCCTCTTAATTACATATCATCCTCTCACACCAAACTATTTAGATGAGAAATGGCAGAAACGTTTACTTTCTCTTGTTGGGAATATTAGCAATAGGATGATAAAACCATTGGTCACTCTGATCAGTCATAACTGAGATGTCTTTATTTTTTTGTAAGTAGAGGTGGCAGTCTGTTCTCTTTTTTAATTTTTATTTATTCATTTATTATCTGCTGTTAAAAGAAAGGTTTAAGTTATGGCATTTAAATCATTGTCTATTTATCACTGTCTCAGTTTCCTTCCCAGAGACAGTGTTTCCCTGAGTTTGCAGTGTCACTTTCAAATGATTATAGCTTGATATGCGTGTTAATACAACAAAGGTACTCCACTAATTAGCAGTAATGCAAAATAATTTCTTTCTATATTTCACTTAAAACCTTTATATCTAAATTATTTGTAATTTTAGAATATTACTAAAAATGTACAAATACACCTCTTGTTCCTTACTAAACGTCTTGCACAATTTAGAGGAATAATTAGAATATTTGGCGTAATTGGTATGCTTTCAATAAGGCTGCTAATTTACAGAATGGACAGTGTGTCAAAAGGCCTGAAATAAAATATGATTTTAAGTAGGCATTATCCTAAATTGAGTAAGTGGCTTCACTGCAAGAAACCTGAAACAGGAGAAGATGTTCCAATTGGTCTATGTCTTGGGTGTCATCCTAACCACATGCATGTTAAGCATATTTAATTTCTGCTTTGCTAGCAAAACAAATCCTATAAAAGGAGACTAAGAGGAACCTATGTTTGTGGTGAGCTGTGACGTTCCTGCTGGTGGTAAGACTCTCTAACATTATGCTTTATACTATCATGGGTTATTACTGATTTGAGAAATTAGTTTAGTTTTTTTATAACACCTGTAGGAGAAATAAAAGTTCATTAAACATTGAAGTTAATGTTTTTTTCTACACCCATAAAAACATGTTTTCAACAGGATTGTGGAATACACTGTACTTTTGAGGGAGAGAAAGAGTCAGGTATGAACAACTTTACATTTTTTTAATACATATTATGTAACAATATTTATGTTAATCCAGTGGTCTTTAGATGAATCCAGTTGAATTTCATCCCTTGTGGTTGAAATTCAGTAGGCTAGTTTTTAAAGTCGTTTACCACCTTAGTCAAAGGCCATTTCTGATGATGCATGGACATGTGTTTGTGTGAATAAAATGTTTGTTTTAGGTGATGAGGTGATCATCAACAATATTAAGTCAAACTATCATATTTAATTTGGATTTACCACACAGAAGTAAACCGCCACCATGAGTACGGACGCGGAGATGGCCGTTTACGGCAAGGCTGCCATTTACCTCCGTAAACCAGAGAAGGAGAGGATTGAGGCTCAAAATAAACCTTTTGATGCAAAGAGTGCCTGCTTTGTGGCTGATGCCAAAGAGCTGTACGTGAAGGCTACAATCATCAAGAAAGAGGGTGGCAAAGTCACCGTCACAGTCAACGACACTAAGGAGGTCGGTATCTTATCCTTATCCTTAGTAGATAGATGGGAATCAGAAATGATCAAATCTCACTGTGAGAACTATCTTGTTTCAGGAGAAGACTGTTAAGGAGGACGATGTCACCCCAATGAACCCTCCCAAGTATGACAAAATTGAGGACATGGCCATGATGACCCATCTCAATGAAGGCTCTGTGCTGTATAACCTCAAAGAGCGTTATGCAGCATGGATGATCTACGTAAGACAATCTACCTAATGAGTTAAGGACAATATTTCTCAAGGACCCATAGATGGCAAAGAATAAATGGTCATATCTCTCTGATTCCCATCAGACCTACTCTGGGCTGTTCTGTGCTACTGTGAACCCCTACAAGTGGCTCCCAGTGTACGATGCTGAGGTTGTAAGTGCTTACAGAGGCAAAAAGCGTATGGAGGCTCCACCCCACATCTTCTCTGTCTCTGACAACGCCTATCAGAACATGCTTACTGGTATGTCCTTGACATGAAATTTTAGCAGTAATCAGTGTAAGTGGTTTCTGTTACACAACTACAATAAACTTTTATTTTACGTGTCTTTCACAGATAGGGAGAACCAGTCTGTCCTGATTACGTAAGTTTCACATCTGATTTTATTTGGCATCAACATAATGAAATATCTTGATTGAATTCTT
>CABFOQ010051429.1:0-35061 GCA_900660455.1 Gephyroberyx darwinii
TTCCAACCTAAGAAACAAAGAAAGCAAGAAAGAGAGAAATAAAGAAAAATCAAAGAAAGTAAAGATTATGTTGAATAGCAAAGAGTAAGCAGGATAATAGAATACCAAGTTGAGGTGTAACAATATCGATACTGAATAAAAAAGGAACCCAGTGAAATCTAGTTAGAGAAAATCAGTGGTAACATTTTGCTTTTCCCAATTCATATAAGGCTAAACATGTGCATGTTGTTGACAAAAACAATAGTGTCATCTGTGCCACTTAGCACTGTAAACACACTTAACTGGCCAACATATTTGGAACACCAGTTTTCCAGAGTAGAAAAGCGCCGCGAGTGGGGAGTGAGTGAGTGAGAGTGTGTGTGTGTGTGTCTAACGTTAAATCAAGTTATTACTAACGCCAGCTACCTAAATGCTAGCACGTTAGCGATCAATGCTAGCGATCACGTTAGGATTAAAGTTAACATAACAAACGTTACACAGACAGTGATCGTTTCCGCTCGTTTGTGACTTCGGCAGGTGCAAAAGTGTGTACAAACCTTTTCTTTTACTGCACGAGGAGGATGCGCTCTTCAGCAGTAGGGGAGGCCAAAATAGAAGACCACATTTAGCTCGTTGCCACCACAGGAACTTGACAAATTGTGGCTGAGTAGATACGGGACATGTCTGCGATATGTCAAACCATCATTAGGGCTAACCCAGTAGCTGGGTTAATTTACACAAAAACCACCCAACTCTCTGGAAATAACCCAGAACAGGCTCAACCCAGCGTTTGGGTAGATCAAATAACCCAGCATTTCTTAAAATAACCCAGAAAAATGACCCAACAGGCTCAACCCAGCGTTTGGGTAGATAAAATAACCCAGCATTTCTTAGTGTGTAGGACAGCAACAGTCTCACAAATTCTGTTTCTGTATCTTTGCATCTAGATTATTGTAGTGTACTTTATGGTTCTCATGTAATTTTGTGCCTTCCTCTCCTCCATCAAAGGTCCAGTAGACATATATTTATATCGTTTGTTTATATAGGTTGTTTATGTGCTGTACTCCCCCAATCCAGCTGTAACATTACTTTGTAACAGGGTAAAAGTTGCTGCAGTTACTGCCTTGGTATTACACACTGATTGTAGTCTGTCTCCATGCAGATGCTCCAGTGAATGTGAAGGTTGACCAAAAGTCCAGTGTGAAGGAGGGTGAAGCTGTGCAGCTCAGCTGCTCCAGTGATGGTAACCCTGCTGCCCACAGCTACCAGTGGCATAATGACAGTGGTGCTCTGCTGTACAGGGGACACCTCTACACTCTGCCAAATGTCTCCAGACACACAGGCGCCTTCTACTGCACTGCCAACAACACAGAAGGACAAGGAAAATCAACCTTGGTGCAGCTCAATGTGTTATGTAAGTAAACAAGTAAAGTAATGTCAGTAGTAAGTAAGTAATGAAATAAACAATCTTGGGAAAAGTAATGTGGAGAATTAAACAAATACTACAACTGTGAGTAGCTCACAACATTCAATCTGACATTATCATTACTTGTCCTTACAGACCCGCCTGGGATTAAGGCGGGCTCTGCTTGCTCCTCGGATATGTTCACAGTAAGCTGTGTGTGCATTGTGGAGTCCAAGCCTCCCGGTATGGTCCAGTTGTTGCTTCCTGACGGAGTCCTGCTGAGCACAAAGGTAGAGAAACTTGGCTCTGTCACCATCGGGACTCTGCAAGGAGCTCTAGGATCCTCAGGACCTGTCCACTGCCACGCGAACAACACCCAGGGCAGTGCCACCTTCATACTCTCTGTACCCACTGACAGTAAGGAGATATGTATTAAAGTATTAAATATGCATGAAGCATCTGTACAATATGTTGTCAGTGCATTGTACATGGACAAGAGAAAAGAAAAAGTGATTATGGTTTGTGTTTCGACAGATAAGATACTTTCTATTTTCATCACCATTGGAGCATGTGTGATTGTAGTGATACTCTTAATAGCCTTGGGAGTGTGGAAGAAATGGTAAGTTAATGCAGAAAACCCATTCATGTCACTTTATGTATGGAGGAGATTAATCTCACTTCTCACTCTTTTAATATGTGCATTTTAGTAATAAAATACAAAAACAGTATGCAATAACATAACATACAAAACAATAACACACATCAAAAACACATAACAGAAAATAGACATCAGAAAAAAAGAAGAGGGATATAAATAATCCACTCTGAATTTAAATGTAAGTTGTGTGCACATCATACCTTTGCGTGTGTGTGTGTGCACAATGTACACATATGTTTTTATGTGTGCATATTACTCAGACTACTGTAGGAGTAGGGGGTCAGAGTTGATTCCATATTATTTCAGTGTTGCAGTCAGCAATTCTAGATTGGAGTAGTCTTTAGTAGTAGTTGGATTGTTTTTCTCTGCTCCTAACATGGACACTTTTTTTTCTGGCAGTAGGGGGAGACGTGATGATCAGCCAACATCCAGTATGCAGGACATGGCTCCCCCTAAGCATTCCTCAGCAACAAGGTTTCAACTATTGGCCTCAGTTTGGAATAAACAAAAGATTCACATCCTAATTTTCAATTTTTCTTCATCCCCTGTTTTTACCTTTCTTACACTTTACTCTTTGGTAAGAAAAAACATTTATACAGTCTTAGTGGTTCTTTCTAATGAATGCAAATGCTTTTTATTCTCTGTCCTCAGGAAAGAGATGAAGAAATGTGACAAAGGAAGAATGGAATTTGATAACGTTTACTCCAATGATAATATGTATGGCAACATGGAGGTACGTAAGATTTTGCTCAGAGTTCAGACTTTTTATCATTGCATGCATGAAATGAAAGTGTTGTTTTGCCCGACGGCTTGTCATCTTATTTCCTATACAGGCTGAATGGGCAACAGATGATGACGCAGTATACGGCAATGTGTAACATGAATCAGAAAAGGTTGGAATTAAGTGGCAAAAAAGGCTGCAGTCCTTTCTGTGTTTTACCTACCTGATATGATTTATGTGGGTCATGAAAATGGTGAAAATAATAAGATGTTATATTATGTATGTGTTAAATGAGTTGAGTTGGCAATATTTAGACATAGCCATTGTTTTGTTTTATTTTATGCTACCTGCTGTTCACACATATGCTATAACATGCATTCTCCCTTAAATCCCTTGTCATAAAATAACCCCATAATTACTGTATTTATGAGCGCAGAGTGAGTTGTGAAAATCACCATTAAACAATTATATCAGTTGACTTGCAAGTATCTTTTATAAGTCTTACAGTTTTATATTTATCAGCCTATGAAAGAGCAAAAGAGAAACCATTCTGCTTGTTCTGTGGTCATTTTGGAAAACTCCCTGTAAATTTACAAATGTGTTACTGATAAAATGAGAGGAAGAAGACAAAGGGGAAGTTGCTCACCACTTACCAATACTGAAGAGACCGCATTATACACTCGAGGACATTGAAATGACAATTATTCCCTCATCCTAACCATAACCTCAGCCATAACCACTGAATGTAACCCTATCTATTTCCCCAGCCTTAACCTGACCCTATTCTAACCCTGACACAAATCCTGACCCCTAAACCTTAAATGAGCCTAAACATTCTCACTTGGGGAGGTTTTCCTCATTATTTAATCTAGTTTTGGACTCCAATACCTTTTTATAGCATTCTGTTAATCTAATGATCTACAGTATTTTCTCTCCCTTCAATCAATCAACTCGATCAATAATACTCTGCAGAGAAATAGAATTCAGGTATGAGATAGAGAGCAGAAAATACTCTAGCATTTGATTTGGAGTCATCAGATGACTGCTGACAAATACTGATTCTGGCTACTTTTGAGCTTGAGTTATTGAAATCACACTCATACATATAAATAACAAATTCAATTCACTTTAGGTGACCAATAAGTGCGTGGACGGTGATGACGCAGTGTATGAACTTTCCTGTTAGGAACAGTAAACAGGTTCAAATAAAATAAAATCAACCAAACACACACATTTTATTTGTATAGCCCTTAATTACTGTTACAGTCTCAAAGGGCTTCACAGTGCCCAAAGAGTGAAAACAATAAATGGTTAGTACACGACACCCCCCAGCCTCGGGCCCTCATGGAAGACAAGGAAAAACTCCCACAAAACCTTTCAGGAAAAAAAATGGAAGAAACCATGGGAGGGACTACTCAGAGAGGGATCCCCTACCAGGACGGTCGGGTGTGCAAGCAGAGTATATAAAACACATAATCATTTATTTGGGTGGGACATCCAGATCTCGTTAGTAAGGGTGGAGATTAGTTTGTTAGTGAAATTATCGAGTGTGCCAACCTGGCCTGAGAGTGGTGCGAGAATACCAGGCAGTTTTTCCAGACGTGGGCAGATCAAAACCTACAAAGTTTTTCGTTTGACGTGGGCAGATCAATTCAATCTCCAATTGAGTTGAGTAGTGATCAGATAAGGCGAGTACATAGGAGGAGACTACTAAAGCAGATACAGGAATGCCACGGGCCAATAACGTGTGACTATCCGTGCTCACGTGTTGAACATGCTTGCTCTTGTGAACACGTGCAGGAGCTCAATACTTACGTGGAGCTTGCACCGAATTAGATTAATTCTCTGATATCAATAGAATGCAGTTTTGTAGAACTGTTACGGCATTTTTCTTTCATTTCATATCATTCTTGTTCATTCATTATTCATTCATTCACCTGGTCAATATCTTGAGATAAAACAGCTAAATTGAAAGAGACTCTGATTGAACATCAATGAAATGTGAGATGCAGTCTTTTGTGAATCAACCATTTCATGTAACCATTGATATAGACAACCTTGAATAACACATCGTCTTAATTTGAGAAAATGTAACAGCAGGAAGGAAAGTTGCCACAGTTGAACAGGAAATGAAAGGGCCAAAAATAAAACCTACAAATTGCACAGTAACTATGCATCTCATATTTTTGAGAAGTGTCATGCAGTCTTTGAATCTTATTCACTCACCTCTTGGGATTGTAGTTGAAATCTGCTCTTAACTTTAGTGTAAGGGAGAATTGTGCACTTCTGGCTGGCTCATTCCTCAAAATTGAAAATGTGTTAACAATTTTTTGAAGTGTGCACAACATGTTGCAATATGTGACATTTTAGTTATTTGTCCATTGTTAAACATTTAATCCTTTTTTCAACTGATTTTAGCTATCATTAGCTAGCTATCATTTCCACAGAACAATGAGTTCCAGTCTAAGAAAGATGTTACAGTTAGCCTAATAGCAGATGAGACAAACATGAGATAAAAGAAAAACAAAAAGAAAGTAACAAGGGCCTTCCAGTCAACCCTCTCTGGATGCCTACACTTACATCTTTTTCACAGCAACAACACTTGCAATTGAGCCTGCCTGTGGTAGAAATTATGTCTATATCTTGTGTCTTATGGCTTAATCACTATATCCCAACCTTTCTGAGTAATATGATGGTGTTGCACCCATCTCTAGTGCTAGTATGAAGTGATCCTAACTGTTGCATTACTGTGAGCCCATACAGAAGACCGACCCCATGAGAGACTCAAGAAACCTTCAATACCGTACATATTGTTTAGTCTAGGCTGTAAATAACCTTGTAGATGTTTTAGCAAACATCTGTAGCAGGGTGGTGATGACCCCCTCCATTCAGACTTCCTATTTTAGATGTTGCCTGCACATTCTAGTGCGAGGACAGTTCCTGCATTCTCCCTTACATAACACATCTCACAGGCGTGTTTAGTGCAGCAAGTGAGATAAGGCGAATAAGGGTCAGGGTCTCAAGAACATTAAACATTTTACAGTTGTTGCTTTTCTGCTACCATGCATAACACATTATTATATATATATATTATATATTATATATCAGGAAAAAAACACAGGGCTATGGTTATTGAGACAGTTTGGCTATATACTGTATGTCTGTGGCAGAAGAATCAAAACAATGTGCAATTTGCTTTTTTATTATGGCTTTTACCCATCAATTCAAGTAAGTATTTTAAAGGGACATACAACAGTTACTAGTTGTATTCACTAGTAATATTACTAGTAATAATAGTATTTTCACTTAATTCTACTCACTAAGTAGCTACACAAAGTCTGAAAGCAGTCTGGGAAACAAATCCTGTAAGAATGATAGACTGCTGTTGACGTCATGTTGATAAGACCCAGTATGCAAGACATGGATACAACCAAGGTCAAGGAGCTCTGCAATTATTCCTCATCTAAATCCATAAGCTATTCGGCTTACTCTGTTTGGAATAACTTAAAGAGTAATTATCAGTTTAGCTTTCAAAATCTTGGCACAATCTTGGTGTTGACTTGCTGTATTCAGTCAGGATGGGTTTTTTTTTCAAAGAATGTGAGTGGTCCGTTTCAAAGAGTGCTCCATGTGTTTGCAGGCATTCAAATACAGTCTCAATTGTGTGTTCCAACCAGGAACAAAACATTTAATCCCCTGGGTTTCAATGAAATAAAATCCATTTAATGAGCACCACAGGTACACATTCAAATACATACTAAAATAACATTTACTCTTTGTGACAAGATTAAAACAGGAAGCATTAAAAATGTGAAAATACTTATTGCTAAAACCCATCTTTATTGATCAGCACATCAACTATAGAATGAATACACAGGCTGAAGTGGTTAATGGTTGAACATTTCTGTCCAGGAAATGTACTGTTATTTTTGTGTTGTCAGTCTAACCACTACTTTAACACTAGCAGCAGTGTTGCAGTAAGTAGGCTAACAACCACCGCAGTGTTTCCCCTCTTTCACAAATGAGCAACTGTCACTTTTAGTGGGGTATCTGCATGGACAGTAAAACTTGTACAATTGTAATAACTATATCCCTTCAATCAGCAAATTCAGTTCTATGCAAGTGTTGATTATTTAGAAAACAGAATCGCTTGAAAAGTATCATGACATGCTCTATTTATTGAACAACGGTCAGTCTGAAGTAGCAGAGAAATCTTAGAAATGCAGGGTCAACTTCATATTACTAGTACTTTAACAGTCTGAAAGCAGTCTGGGAAGCTATTGTTGTAGAGTGAGCGATGGTGACAAGCCAGCACGCAGTATTCAGGATGTTGGATACAAAAAGGTCAAGGAGCTGTGCAGCTATTCCCAACCAAACTGACACACTGAAAAAGAGTGGGAGAACACTGACAATAGACCCTTTACCTCTAGACCACTGATCATAGGCATTTATAGTAAGCTACAGTTGTTTAGTTAATTTTTTTCTGTATCTATTTCTTATCTCTGTATCTCTTACCATTATGACAATCAAGGTAAGTCAGTGAAATGATGAATTCAGTGCTCGTATCGGCTTGAGGCAACACATGAGTGCATGGAAGGTGAAGATGCAATGTAGGTCATTGTGTGTTATGAACAAGAAGCTTGAGGTTTACCTGGCAAGAATGCTACAGTCTTCGGTGTGTGGAGTACTCTGCTAAATTGATATCTACATTTCAGACATATGTGGCAGGACGTTACTATTGCTTGATAACCTTATCATTGTAATTGCCCAGCTTATGAGTGCTGAGTTATTTGTCTCTCCCCACTCATTCAAATTGATTCTTGAGTGTGATCTCAGCCAAGGCTTTAGCGAAATACATTATATCTGATAAGTACATAAATACACAAAGACAAGTATACATTTAGGTAGTATTTATTGTTAAATGGATGTATTTAATCATGGAGACAGTCAAGTAGGAAGCAAGAAGCATTGAGCATTTAAAAAATAATTTTCTTCTGGCAAAAACACTCTAATCCTTACTGGATAGCACAGCTGTCAATACATTTAGGTAGTATTTATTGTTATATGGATATATTTAATCATGGAGACAGTCAAGTAGGAAGCAAGAAGCATTACGAATTTGTAAAATCATTTTTTTCTATCAAAAACACTCTAATCCTTACTGGATAGCACAGCTGTCAATACATTTAGGTAGTATTTATTGTTAAATGGATGTATTTAATCATGGAGACAGTCAAGTAGGAAGCAAGAAGCATTACGAATTTGTAAAATCATTTTTTTCTATCAAAAACACTCTAATCCTTACTGGATAGCACAGCGGTACATCTGAAATTTATGGAAGAGGAGACAATCTATTATTTTATAGGTCAATGTGCTGTACTGGTATGTGTGATGCCAGTGCAGTAGAAATCTTGAATATTTAACATAATCTCTACTGTGTAGATTTGATCCTGGTCCAGCAGTAGCCTTAGGGAGCAGGATCACTGGAGCTCCACGAGGTCTCTCTCCTTCACAGTGGCCTCTGTATGGACAGTAAACATGTAAGAATGTAATGAGTGAAGTAAGTAGTTTAATTTGCAATCCACAAGACGTTTAACAACATATTCAGTTCATTTAGAAGTTCTGCAGCTCGTAAATGTTTAGAGAACAGTATGATATAATACTAATTCATTCATTCAGTGATACTAACATGCATAGTAGAAATGGATAATCCTATTCTGTCAGCTAATGCACTAGGCTCACCTTTAAATTTGAGAGTTGTGGAGCTCGTCACCCGTTTCCCTCCTCTGTATATCACTGTGCAATCTAAAGACTTGTTATGGTGAGTGGGTAGAGGACGAAATGTCAGGGTTGATGTTGTTTCCCACTCCCAGGTATTCAGCCTCTTTGACTGGACTTTGATTGTTCCAGCGTGACTCCAGGTGAAAAGAGGGCGAAAAGATGGGCAGGAATGAGACACAGAGCAGGAGGCAGATACTGCACCCAACGTCAATTCATCACTCAGACGCAGAGCAGGAGCCTTTGGAGAGCCTGCTTGAAATAAAGGGTTGAATATTATACCAACAAGATTCATAATCTGATGAATACATTCTGAAAAGGTTTTTGTTCTGCTTCGATGCATTTCCTTAAAAATAATCAGAATAATCTACACATTGTTCAAATATCCGATTGATGACTAGGAGCAATACTCACGCATAACCTCAATGGATACCATGTGATTTTTGTAGGAGAAGCTTTTGTAGTCTGGCATGACAATGCGGAAATAGAACGGGCCAACATCACTGGGCCTGACATGATCAATCCGCATGGTGCAGTTAAGTGATTTTATGTGGCCCAGTATTTCGGTTCGCTGTTTGTATTCCCGGGCCACTGGCCACCTGTAGTCATCAGTTGAGACCACTTTCTTTCCGGTTATCCAGGATCCTTTAAACCTTCTAAGGAGCTTTGGAAAGGGGTCGGGGTATCTGTAGGTGCAAGGAATAACCACACAGGACCCTTCCAGGGCAGAAATCTTCTGGGGTACGTTTGCTCTCCAGGCCCTGGAAGAGGACGAGACACCATGGATCACTGAAGACAGAAAAGAACATCCATTTACACATTAACCCTTTATCCTTGGTGTAGAGAGCATTAAAATGTCACATTAATTAGAATTTAATCTGAGAACAGGACTCACCATTTAACCAACCATTTAACAGCAGAAAAGAAAACAGAAGTTTCAGCTCCATCACAGATGCCTGAGGAAGTGAAATGGCAAATGAAATTAAAACGACCAGAAATAAAGACCTTTTTGTGTTTACATTATGTCTCTCATAATATTATTTATATACTGCATATCAGTTCTTCACTCACCTTGAAATAGGGTTGTTTTAGATCGTTGAAATGAGCTCTTAACAGGGTGAACTCGAATCCTTGAATCCATGCCTTTGCATGTCAGTTGAACTTATATAGTCTGATCCCCCCCAAAAATGGATACTTAGTTTTTTTGACTTGTTAAGATTCATTATATTTACACAGCAAACAGCATGAGGCTATAAAGAACAAGTTGTTGCAGCATGTAATCACTTTTTGGTATTTATTGTTGCATAATTGTTAACCTTGACTGAAATTCTCATGAGACAGAAAGAAATTTCACTGAACACAGAATTCCAGCCATGGAAAGATGTTACAATTAGCTTACAAAATGTATCAGGTAAATGCATGGTATTCTGTCCTGTACCTCAATGGTAGAGCACAGCACTAACACTGGTAGGCTTGAGGTTCGAAACTCACTTGGGCCACCCATACTAAAAATACATTCAGAAGTGCAAGCTATAAGGCATGAAAATTTCAACATTAACCACAACATCACATAGTAGTTTTAAAGTAATCACCTTAAACCCCTCTTAAAAGCAAATCTCAAACACTCATCGACATAATGAACCAAACAAACAGGTTTTGAAATCCTTCCCAGCCTACTTCTCACAAATCCGGCAGTTATGCCAGTAAAAGAGAGACAATTTTAACGGTGCTGTTGCCAATTCTGAGAAGTGTGTATAAGTGTGTAATGTTCATAAGAAGACGGAGGGGAAGTTGTTCGTCTCAGCTTTTAACAGAATTGTTTGAACATGTTGAACGTGTGAACACTATAAATACGTGTTCACATGTTCAGCTCAAACAATGCAGGATATAAAGATAGTATTTAACAAGTTCATGCCTCAACAGAAAGTTTTATTACTATTTTAAATAATCCACATTTGCATATACATTGTCTGTTAGATCCATGCTGCCCATGTGACCAATGGGGGCCTGCAAAGAGAAAAGTTGGGTTGAGGAAAGGTTGTCTTTTGTCATGAAAGACTGCATGACACTTCTCAAGTAAATTTGTTTTAGCTTGTCTTAAGATATTAAAACTCAACTGAAGGTGGCGTCGTACCTGAACATTGATATAAATGGGTTCAGTGCCCTTTGGTTGAGAAGCTTGCGTCTTGTCTTGTTTTGTGGTAGATTGTTCTCTGAAAAGACAGCATAGATAAAGTCTGCAGTTTACATGCAGAATAACTAAGAGGTGTTCCACAGACATCTTAAATCCTCTTGTGCCTGATCTGGAATTGCTTGCACATGTGAAAATAATGATGAAAAATGTATCTAAAATTGAACTATTTTAATTGTAACAACATAAATGTTTGGAGACTTAATTTAACTATATCCTGAAACAAACCTCTTGGCTTGGCTTGATGTTTTGCTAAAATTGGCGTAATATCCAGAATCCTCTCGGATAACAGATTGGGACCTGTGAAAATATGACATTGTGATATTCTACCCAGCAGGTTAATGGCAATGTCTGTAAATATGGAGAAAATATTGATTTAACACTTGACAGTAGCCTTATTCTAGCGTATTAACCTATACCTAAAAGTTATTTAGGTACACAATACTGTGCTAGTATCTAATGAAAGTGGTTACAAGGGTGGAACAACACAATGGAGGAACTACTTTAATATTTCCAAATCTTGTACTTCCACTGTGTTGTTACATCCTGGGGAGATTTCAAGTATTAGCAGAGTATCATTATTTTCTTCCATAGTTTAATACACTGGAATAAGGTTGCTGTAAAGTGTAACCCAATAGTGCACAGAATCAGTAATAGTTTAGCTTCTTTACAAACAGCAAGCGGGACATTTCAAGAATTATTCAGAGCCTAAAGCGCTCGTCTCAAATCCAGTCCTGAAATAGAAATCTTTTTACTGCTTGCAAGCCCCAAATTAAATTTTCAAGTGAGCTAAAAGGGAATTCACCTTTTATGTTTTCTGTAGTAAACAAATCCAGTTACAAGAATCATGATCACGACCGCAGCTATTGGAAGACAAGTTAAAATATATATTGATGTTGATGTCTTCGGTTCCATTGGAACTTTTGTGACTTCAAGTGGAACAGAGGTAAATAAGTCATCTGAAACAGACACAAAAAAACAAAATATATATCATTACAATTACATCTCCCCTTGTGATGCTGCATTTATTAGAATTACCTGGGTCTTTTCACACAAGCTTTTACCAATTGTTTTGATGAGTGAGCCTAAAGTAATCTGTACATTGAATAAACATTAATAAGAAAATGAAAATCTGAACGTCATACCTGGGGTATTGACTGGGATATCCCTCGACCCTGGAGAGGGCAAAATGAATGCGGTATAATTGTTAAGTTTCTTTTTATCAAACAAGTGTATATCCCTGCAATGAAAAATTCATGCTGTCTATCTTAAAATCCTTACCTGGGACAGTAATATAGACCCCCTGTCTATTGAAACTGTAGTATTCACCTCCTATATCAATTCTCAAATAGATGGGCCCCACATTGTGACTGATAGTGCTGATCAAAAGAGAGCAGTTTCCGGTATTAATATCACCGATGAGGCTGGTCTTATTTCTGTACTCCTCAATCACAAAGGTATGATTTGGGTGAGAGATGAATGCGTTTTTGTCATTGTCCTTGATCTTAAACATGCTTTTCTCAAACACTTTCCAAAAAGCCTGAACAGGTCCATTACGCTGCTCAGGCGGGTAGGTGAACGTACATGGTATGGTCACATTAGAATGCATTACCGCAGTAATGTTTCTAGGGACCTCAATATGCCACTTTTGACCTGTGTTAAAAAACAGAAAGTTTATATTCATAACATTGTGACGTGAGATATGAGATACAATTCAAAACAAATAGATTGGTCAGTGTGGAATAAGAACACGATGAGCCACCTACCACTTGTATTGGAGGCCAGAATCAATATAAGACCCAGCTCAATCAATGTCTGCAATTTCATCTAATCCAAAAAAGACATTCTGAATTCAGCAAACATAATAAGGTCATTCAGTTTTCACATGTGGTAGTCTACATACAGTTCTGGTGTCAAATTGACCATAATCTGACAAATACAGGTAGAGATTACTGTGACCCATTCACTGCTGCCACGATATCCGGCTCTAGAATAAAGTGAATACTCACTGTGGGAGATAGAGATAGAGATAGAGAGGATAGATCCAGAAGAGGCTCTGATGCTTTGATGTGCTTTACCAACATGCCTTATATCTTTAAAGTGTTGAAAGTGACTTCTTGAGTTCTTGGGTGTATTTCCTGTTACTTAACAGTGATAAATGACTAAAAAAGGAAGTTAGACTGAAAACTGATCACACTGTAGGTTTTTTCTAGGACAAAGTTATGTGAATGTGCTAACTGAGTATTTTGAGGGCAAATGGTGATTCTACCACTATCAGTCTATCACTAATGTACATTATCCAAACTGAAGGGATATGCTCTTACATAGTACAAGGTGAAAAAAACTGTATAGGTGACTTTTCATTCTTTCTTCTTTTGTAAGAGGACTGTCCTGCTGCATGATAGGCAATAATAGGCAAAAGTACCCTATTGCATTGGTTCCAACAGTGGTTTCCAGGGATGTTTGAGGGGGTTACCGGCGAAATGAAGTATAGTTTAATTGCACTGTTTCACCTGTGCACAATGTGAGGATGTATAACAATAAGTAAGTGAGTATAGGCCCAGAATTTCCTCTATCTATCTGTCTGTCTGTCTGTCTGTCTGTCTGTCTCTTGACGTGAAAAAGTTTTATGAACCGCTGGGGGTGGGTAATTGAATCAGACCACTAGGTGGAGTGAAAGGCTCTCAAATCCCGTGTAAACTTTGGAACTGAACTCCGGACGCCACCTGGAATGTGCTCAATGTGGGCCGCACTCAAGGTACAGTCATATGACTCTCAGAGGGGTGGATGGCGGTCAACAGTTGAGGAGTCGTTTTCTGAAACAAACTCTTCTAGGATGTTAAGCGATTCGAGCCTTTTATAGAAGATCAAGACGAATCCACCCTGGATAGTGTAGCCACGGACAGCTGGTTTGTGGGAAGAGGCGTGTTATTTATGGACGACGAAAGGGATGGTAGTGTCGGAAGCGATGGATGCAGCGCGCCAGACAGCGTCTTCCTCACCTGCGCGTCATATGATCGGGAGCATTGAAAGCACAGATAGAGAAGTTATGGATTGTAACGGGACTCCACGGCAGGAATCATCCGACAATCACCTGTCAGTTGCCGCAGACTGGAGTCCCCAGAGGAGTCTAGCAGAGGTCAGCTCTCCTGCCCTCTCCACAGCACCTCTCAGTTTACCTGGGGTCATGGACGCTGAGGGGAGGGTGGACGAGTCGAGGCTTAGGACGCACATTTTCAAAAATGGTAGGATGATGCTCTTCTATACGTCTGTCTGTCTGTCTGTCTGTCTACCTCCCTACCTGTCTGACTATCTACTTAACATTTTCCACTTTAACTCAACTAAAATATCGGATAGAACTGTATAATTCTGTAAAAACTGTATAAGAATACATCTTAAATAATCCCATAATGCCCATTTACAGATCTTAATCATTGCTGATCCTTTCAAAGTGCAAATACGTTTTAAAGACTACTTTTTACTACATTTCTGCATTAGCACAGTAGGGAATGACAGGAAAGACAGGAGAGAGAGTAATGACACACCCTATAGGTCAAGAGGTGCACCATGGGCTGTTCCATGGCTTGACCTATACAGTAGCTACTTATATGGGCTCTGATGGTAAAATGGCCACTGATTGGGCCTAATATTATTTAGACAAAACAAAAAATGTGGATAGAATACAGTTTGAAAAGGTCTTACATATTCTCCATTTGGCAAAGCCGTCTCATTAAGAAGAGCATACACATTTATCTCAAACAATTCATAATTATTGTGTAGCGCCTGGTTTCTAGTTCAGCGTTTGTTGTTCAGATGTTTTTAACAAGGAATTTAAGATCACATGTGTTTGTACAATTCATGAGGCCCAATGTCCTGCATTGTTTATTTGGTATCACACCCACAAGTCAAGAGGAAGTCAAGTGATGCTTTGTTTCAGGTTATTGGCTGTGAGACAGTCAAACCATTCTCTGAAGTCCAACATTTAACTGTGCTTTGGATCCCCTCAAGCAAAGACTTCCAGCATGACTACTGTGATAAAACAAAAGTTACCATTTATAGAGTTGGTAAGGTTTCTAAGAAGCATAAGGAAGTAACATCATGAGTTCAGCAGTGGCATTCGTCTGTCATGTTGTGGATACAATCAACACATCACACAGTTGAGTGTGTGTGTGAAATTTGAGTGTTTGGCAGCTCCACAGCAGTAGGGATAGATATATTTAACAGACCCTGAGTACAGTCCTTAGACTCTGTCTTGGGATGCTGATTGGCTTTTTCAGAAAGTTGAAGGTTTTAGCTGCACACCAGACACAGCAGGCAGCTACACAACGGACTCTCCTCTGAGAGTCTCAGAGGAGCTCTCACCGGTATAAAACATCACATTCAATCTTTCATTTATGAGCAGGAATGTGGAAACTCACCCTCCTTTTCCATGCCCCTCCAACATTCATCCACATTCCATCCTAAACTTAAGCTTTAAGAATCTATGGTGCAAAACATTACATAAGGCACTCCCCCCCCCGAAAGCAGGGTAAAGTTCACCATAGTTGTGATCAGTGATTGTTTTCCACATTAGTCATGGCACCAGAGTTTCCTCAACTGAAAAAATCGTATTCTTGCATGTGACTGAATTGATTGAAAGATAATTGCTCATTGTGTCTGACCCCTTGACCAAAAAGGCTTTAAAACACAGAAGAGTCGATTATATTGAACACTGTTGATCACAAGGTTTCCCTATCAAGGTGGTGTTTCTCCCTCTGAGCGCGGCCTGGTGTGGCGTTTCCTGTTTGGGATGTACCCATGCAGTTCAACAGCTTTAGAGCGACCTCTGCTACAGGAGCAGCTGGCTATACGCTACCAGGTCATGAAGAGAAAGTGGCAGCAGTTCCTTCCTTCAGCTATTCGAATTCACCTCAACGGCACTGATGGTAATGGCCTAAGCATGCACAAACTCTGTCAGCTCAGAGGACTTCTTAGGTGTGTCGACCCAATAAGTCTCATCATCTCATGCCCGTCATATCTTTCCCTTTCTATTGTCGTAATTTTGTTTTTTAAAAAGCATTTTTCCTGTGTGTGTATATCCTGTGACTGTGTCATCCTATATCAATTCCAGCTGAGTTGGTAGCAGCGGTCCGGTATTTTGACCAGAGGCAGGCACAGACCCAGCAACAGGCTGAGGACCAGATTGAGGAGGTCAGGGACAGGCTGGCTTTCCTGGAGCTACAGGCACAGGTTTCATAATTTTATCTTATCTTATCTTATATCTCTCTGATTCCATTAGATATATTTTCTTTGTCACTGATTGGTGTGGGAGACAAGATCACCTATTTTCAGTGAGAGCATTGATCTATGTTGAGGGTAATTACTCCAGGACGTAGTTATTTTAGTTAAACTGTGTTTGTCATACACTGGCCTATGTTATCATTTTACCTTCTTGTACTACCTAAAGTGTGTAATACATAAGTCTGGAGAATGTGTGCACATACTATCATACCACAGTTGTAATTATAGACAATAGTTTACAGTTTTTATAGGTATTCCCATTTCCAGTATGAAATATAACCAAGTTTAAAGTTAGATTCAACTTTATGGACTCCACAAAAGCTGTTACACTGGTCAAAAATATTTGTTTTTTTTTCTCCTGTCTGTGATCAGGTATTGGTTGAGCGAGTCACATTTGACCTAGAGGAGCTGCAGGAAGCCATACGAATCATTGACAAGGATGTGCCTCGAACGAACAGGGACCTCACTTATTACCTGTGAGTCATCATCATGCCTTTTGCTGCTATGAATTAGACTTCAGTTGTGTGTCAACAGATAGTCTGCGGAATTGATTGCTGACCAGACATGTTTCAGTTTTGAGCAGCTAAAAGTGATCATTCATTTTCTGCTCACCTCAGCTGACCCAGAAACAAGGATTAAAAAGAGAACAGAGACTAAAGTAAATCAGATTGTTTTCATAACACTGCAATACGATTAACCAACAAATCCCATAATAAAATGTTATGGACCCATCAACGTTTCAATGTTTATATGAAACATGGAATCCTCCCATAGACATTATGGCAGAGCACTGTGACAAGATATTGTGTGTTAGTGGAGTACTGCCTTCCAGGCTTTACGAGCCCTTGGACGTTGTTTAGTTAAACCACTTCACGTTCGGTTCTCATGGATTAAGGCTTTAAAGTTCAATATGATGCAAATCTAAGTTTGCAATCCATTTCTGTCATTTGCTCTTCAGATAACAGACTGCTACAATATATTTACATGGTGGCAGCATTGTTTAACTGTTAACAGGAAGCTGAACTGGTTATGGCAGGAACTGGTCTGCTGGGTTGTTTCTTTCTGTTTGCTTCAGGATAAAGACAATATGTATCTGCTCTCAAGGCTGGCCTGACTTCTCAGCACGATATACAGGGCAGATCTAATAAGTGTTCAAAAAGTGTTCAACTGATTAATTTCACCTTGAAAAATATGACATGTTAATACTTCATGTGCCTCCAGGGATGAAGGCTCGGGCAATCTCTTGGTGTTGAGGGACATCCTCATCACTTATGCTGCTTTTCATCCAGGTTAGACATCATCCACAACAAATTAGACATACCTGTCTCTCTTTCTCTCTCCCTCTTGCTGCTTCTCATCTATTTCTGTACAGAATATCTCTCTTCTGTCATCTCTTTCTTGATTTTTCACTTGCACCTCTTTATTTAATCCAAATTTTGTCACTCAGATTGAGTTCACTCTAGCCTTTGTCATTCTATGCAGCCACACAAGCAGCTACACCATTATGGGCGAGTCTACTTATAAAATATCAATTGTGTTGTGAAAGCCATGTATTACTCAATGCTGTTGAATCAGCACTTTTATCAGTGTAGCATTTCAGTCAGCTTGTCAGTAAAATTCTATAGCCCATCTGACACCAAATAAATCAAGCATTAGAGGTTGACTTTGGTATGTCAATGCAACCACTGACTCTGTACTCTTGCACCATGTCTCTTGTTTGTACACCCAGAAGTCAGTTATGCCCAGGGAATGAATGATCTCTGTAGTCGGTTCTTGGAGGTTCTTGACTCTGAGGTCGACACTTTCTGGAGCTTCTCCTGCTACATGGAGAAGTTCTCCAAGGACTTCAGGGCTGATGGCCTCCACAGGAAAATAGGTGGGATTGGCAATGAGAACAATACAGGTTTATGTATTATAAGCTTATGTTTTCAGGATAAAAATGATAATGAAATGTTTTGTTCACTATTTTAATGGAAAAAATATAACCCCGCTAGTTACGTGTACAATAGATGTGGATTTGACATTAAATCTATTGAAATATAATCTATTGAAATTCTAAAACAAACATTATTCAAAATATATGTGCATGCATAGGTACCATAGCTTCAGGACCTCTAGTGGTGAAGCAAGGGTATTTCAACATAGGAGTAAATACACCCAGTAGCAACAGTAATAGCACATACACACTTTCTCAAATACACTGTACAGTCTAATTTGCAGTTTAGATACATTTGCTTGCATGTCTCAAGAAGGAAACTGTGTATTTGGTTGATTAGCTATTTCAGAAATCTGAGCTAAAGTTAAATGAGATTCTACAGTACATGCATCTGCAACTTTAAAACACATCTTAATATGTTTTAGAGTTAGAGGCGGCGCTGTTGAAGGAACTAGACCCACAGCTCCATGCCCACTTGGTCACAGACAGCATGGAGAGCTTCACCTTCTGTCACAGGTGTGTGCACAGTTCGGTCCATGTTTAACACCAGTCTTTATTTTTCTTCTGTACACCTGGATATGGATGCATATGTGCTCTCATTCCACAGTCACATTTTATTTGTGTGGACGTGTGTGTGTCCATGTGTGTTGCCTTTCTTAGATGGCTGCTGCTGGGTTTCCAGAGGGAATTTGAACACCGTGATGCACTGCGATTGTTTGAGATCTTGAGTTGTGACCACCTAGAGCTCATCTCTCAACAGGTAGACCGTGCCCGCTATCAGGAAAGGCTGGCGCGAAAACACAGCACAGGTGAAACCCAGAATTCGAGCTGGCCTACAAACATGACATGAATGAGGCTATACGTAAGGACAGTTACCTCTCTTAAATGTCTCACGTGTGATTTGTCTTTGCCTGGTGACACTTCCAGAGGATAATCCAATGTCAGAGCCCCAGGCCGTCAACACTGACTTCACCTTTGAGCTCTTCCTCTGTGCAACCATACTACTAGAGAACAGAGAGTCACTGCTGAGGTGCCGAGATGATGTACAGCTCATCCAGTTTGCCAGCAGGTCTGTCTGTGTTAGTTATGACATGAAATCTAAACAAAAAGGATTTTGTATTTGTATAACTGCGTGAATCTGAAATATTGGTCAACCCTCTGCCTTTTTGTGCAGCCTTCAGGGAAGACTTGACTTAAACAGCGTGCTGAAGAAAGCAGAGCAGCATTTCTACAACTACTGCAAGCGGTGTGCTTGGGACTATATGAATGGCTGTAGGGAACACAAGAGCAAAGAAGATCACTTCCTTTATCAGCTTCGTAGTTTATTTGTTTTGAAGAGGTAGCTCTTATTGAATCCCTGACATCATAGTCAGAGCCTGTTTTAAACTGTAATTTGACTCACGACAAGGGACTTGTAATCCTCATTAGGAGTTTTAATGGCACATATTCTGTTTTACTGTTTATACTTCTGAGGGAAACACCCTGAGTTATTGATGCTGCTTACCTTGAATTCCTCTATATGATTGCATTATCAAAAAATGCTGTTTATAATGTATTGTAAGTGTATTTATTGTGGACCAATAACAAGTGTGAGGTAATGCATTTGTTTCCCCAGATTGACATAAATAACTACAGCTTTGGTCTAAAGTTGTTGTTTTGTTGTTGTTGTTGTTGTTGTTTTTTCAAAAGAAAGCCTTGAGAAATTACCTCGTAACCAGAGATATGAAGGATAAATGTTTTTGTCCTTAATCTTGGATATTATGCAACGTGCAACCAATAAAACAACTACTTGAGAAGCACATGTTGACGACCAGGATCTGGTGTGTCGCAACAGGTGGTGTCTGTAACTCTGTATCACAGAGGCCCATGTAACAGGAATAGTCGTCACTATTTCAGCTCTGGCAGAGGGACCAAGCAGGAAGGGGGAGGAAACGTCTGACTGGTTCTTGCTGCACAACTGTATCTTCAGTAGTGAAAGAACTACATTGATCTTTTACCTGAGTTACAGTAGAACTAACCTGAAAGAATCTGTTTTGAAATGTGCTTAAAACCAAAAGGTCATATTCCTTTCATATTGCCTTCCATTATCATTGCATTAACTTACTGTATATACTAAAGGAGTGCATGGTCTATAAAGTTTACTCTGATTACTTGTTCCTTATGTTGGCTGGCTCAAAAGTAATTCAATGATCTGATTAACTGTTTTGAAAGCAAGATCCCTCTTCATAGTAACCAGTTACTGCAGGTAAAAGAGTAAGTGGCATAAAAAGTAAGATAGTTGATTTGAAATGCATTAGTGTGTGAAAGAATAAAGCACCCTCAAATGTATGGGTTACTCAAACTACTGTGTTGCAGTTTTGTGCAATTTTGCGGGTAGTTAACTGCTTAGTTATTCTCCATCTCTGTGTATTTTTGAACAAGAAACTACTTGTGTCACCTGTTTGTCAATAGCCGCAATGTGGACATCCCTCCCAGAAATGATTTAAAACTTACATGTCAGTCTCTTACTGAACGAATTCAGGCATCATAGTATTATACAGTCAGCAGACTACTGCTACCAAAGACAAGTGTACCTTATAAGCGTGCTCTACAGGAGGAGGGAGAGGGTCAATTTTTAAGCAGCAATTTGACATTTCAGCTCTTATAATGTTTGAAAGTGGAGAGTAGGCAGGAATACTTGAATTGCACTTGGTCAGACATAAAATCAAGTTTAGTATTATGGAACATATGCTCTAGACATATGTGTGTCCGACTGCTCAGTGATTTTCAGAGTACCTTGGTTAAAAGTGTTAACATTAGAAGTCTTTTTAAGAATATAATATACTGCATGGACATAAATCATATGTTGTCCACTGCAATGTGCATGTAATAATGAATACACAGGTTGGATTTAGAAGTCAAATCAAAGTACCATCTCTCTTTTTGTCCTATATTTGACATTTCTAATTCTGCCATCCTATTTGTTTTCCTGCAATATTAGATTACTACTCCACAGACCCTTATTTCAGAGAAATCCAACATTTAATGAGCTCCAATGTGGGCCTAGAACTTTCTTTGGTCGAGTCACCTGACACCCTGATGGGATCTCTTTGGACTGTGCTCTACATACACTGGGGAGCAGAGACACTCGCCCTCTTAGACTGCCTGCCAGGAGAGGGAAAGGAGCGCTGCAGTGGAGCTCAGACGCCGGTGTTGTGTGGTGGGCGAATACGAAACAGAACTTTAACTCAGTAAACTCTCAAGTCTTGAACAACTGACAGAGCAAGGTAACCCCTTTTATGAGAAGCATTGGAATCAGTCTGGCTTCATAGTCTGGCTTGCTTGCTGCTTTAGAAACTTGGTTGTCACACGTGAGAGACAGTTCCAAAGAAGTGAAACTTGCATGGTTCCTGCCAAACAGTGGTGTGACAGGCTGAAGGAGAATTTCTTTGAACAACCTGAATTCATGCCAGTGTCGGTCCAGCCAACAAACTGTTTCTATACATGATTTTGCAATGCGTTTCGATGTCACAAGAGTCAGTTGGATGGGTGTGATCTTGTCTCTGCATGATCCTCTCAGCCAAAGAGAACCACTATATAGCTACAATGTGACAGATGTTGATACAAACTTACTTCCTAATAGATGTCTCTCTTTGTCACACTGCAGGTTATGTGTTATACTTGCTGCTTTTTTTTTTTACACTGACCAAGGCATGTTTCAGATGTGGTGTAGGGTTCAGCATGGGAGGAGGAGCAAAAGCATGCTGTCAGCATTTTCTATCCTGTGTTACACAATTGGATAACAAGAGATAATTCAATAACATGTACTAGTTTGAGCAGTTCAGTCAAGAAACACTTTGGACCACTTATACTTTGGACCATTAGGCATATCAGAAGAAAGTAATGCAAGAATGAAATCACACTACTAATTGCAATACAGTTACAAAAATATGATAATCTGACAAATGTCAAAGCTTTCATCAAGGTCTCCTTCGTGCCCTGTGATTTGGTAAAATGTTTCCACCTTGTTTGTGGTTTTCTCTGTCTCTAATAGTTCATCAGAGCTCAGTCTCTGGCTTTTGTTGACTTGAGCAAATATGTTTGTGACTCCACCTCAAAATTGCCCAATAGTGAATGTTAAATGATCCTTTAAACAACCTTCCATTCATTTCCATCTAACTACATTGATACTTATTATAGTAACTGTTAGCTATTTGGAGCCAGCTGTCGGAAAATAGCCACACTGATAACTGTTCCAGTGCCAGTCCATCACATTTCACTAGCCTGACTGTGACACTATAGTGTTATGTTGCTAAGGGAGGAGTGGCGAGAGGAGGGGTCATGTGTCATGTGCTGGTTTGAGGCACTACACCATGGATGACATTGCATCAGAGAACATTTCAACAGCTGAGCCTGGACGGTCACAGCTAGTTTGGGGTTCACGTGGCACTGCATCAGTGCCTATGTAAATGACAGGGACATTCATACTCACGTTTTGACTACTATTACAGTATTTGTCCAAAGATTAAAAAAAGAAAGAAGTACAATTAAGAAACATGAAAAAGTATATAAATAAAAAGTATACAAATATTGTATTTAATGATGTTGAGTACAAAGTAACTAACTCTGTTAGATCACACTTTATATGCATGCACCATTCTGGAAAATTTTGCAAAACACGGTTTCAATTGTTGACTTCCTTCTTATTGTTTATGTAAGATGTCAAAAGGTCCAGCAGTGGGCATAGATCTGGGCACCACATATTCCTGTGTGGGCATCTTCCAGCATGGCAAAGTGGAGATTATTGCCAATGACCAAGGAAACAGGACCACGCCCAGCTATGTGGCCTTCACAGACAGTGAGAGACTGATTGGAGATGCTGCCAAGAACCAGGTGGCCATGAACCCTGCCAACACTGTATTTGGTAATGTCTCCTACACCACACTGTGACAGTCTGTCCAAGTAATAGTCATGTATAGTGAGCCTCACAGTGAGAAAGTGAGAGCACCAATGACAGCAATGATCTCACAGAATTATAAGGATTTACTAGGTTGACGATTAATCCTTCTGAAGTAAAATGGGGAGGAAGGTCTGTGAACTTCTCTGAACTTTTTCTCTTAACGTCTTTTTCTCTCTACTCAAGATGCTAAGCGTCTGATTGGTCGTAAGTTTGATGATCCTGTGGTGCAGTCGGACATGAAGCACTGGCCCTTCAAGGTTGTGAGTGACTCAGGCAAACCCAAGATGGAGGTTGAATACAAGGGTGAGATTAAGACCTTCTACCCTGAGGAGGTTTCCTCCATGGTCCTCACCAAGATGAAGGAGATCTCAGAAGCCTACCTTGGCAAGGTATTTCTCACAGCAAGAGTATAATCGTTTCAATTGTCTTAGGGTGCACTCACTCACATTATTCCACTTTTAGGTAGAAAAAGTGCTGCCTCAACCCATTTTGTACTGATCATTTGATAAAGCAGGTCACATAAGGTTGTATTTTGTTTCCATAACAGCAACACCAACAGCGCTACACCCAAATGCCAGACACCAGGAACTCCCACAACACAGCCAATGTGCTTCACACTGACTCTTTATGATCAGCGTGACAGCTAGGGTTGCTACCTTTAGCAAATTAAAACAAGGAACACATAACCTAATAGATGGTCTGGGGGGCATGAGATTTTTTGAAAAGCATCTTAAAATGGCACTGCAAGCCAGTCAAAGTAGAATACTGATTGCAGATAAAACACACCCAAAGTTCTAGTTTAATGTGCTATATATTGACAAATAGCCTTTTGATTAACAATAACAACAAAATACACACACACACACACACACACCTTTCCCCTTATTTCCCCAAGTTTCAAAACCTATTAAGTGGCTTGTGTAAAGTGTTATACAATAAAGCTAAATCCTTCGTCTTTGACTCTGTCTTCTCTTCTCTTGCTTATAAATTGATAACCTAGCTTAGCTTGTGTATGAATTGTGTAGGCTGCGTGTTATGAATTTAATAAAATTGATGCTCAAATATTTTCATTGTCATTAAAACCACTGAGACAGGAACAATCTAATCTCTAATCTTTCTCATTTCAATTTCCGCCCTAACCTAGCAACACCCGGTGAGGACGCGCAAACACCATAACACTCGGCAGTTTTCAAATTTCAATTTTTCTCTGTAGTCACATTTTACAATTAAACTTTTTTCATTATTGTTCATGATTGTCTTATTCTCACTTTCATCATTCAAGTAGGAAAACACAACACAAACTGTGGTGGGTGGCAACCCAAGACAGCTACTTTCAGCTACAACTTTCTACTGCTACTTTATCTATTTTCATTGTTTGTTATTGTTTAGTAAAGGACTATAGGAAGGAAGTACAGAAGGTGTCTTGATGGTATGAGGTATGATTGATGTCGAGTGCTTAAATGGGGCAATTTTTATTAATTGGCTGAAATAATTTCTCACTGGTAAAGATGCCTTGTAGTTTTGCATTCCTAGAGAAATATTGGTGATATAAATTTCCTCCTTTCCTGTGCCTAAATGATCTCCAGACTCACTATAAAACTATCCACCTTCCACCAGCAGGCCTTAAATTACTGGGAAATGTTATACAAACATAGGTTTACACAAATAGTAGTAGTTTAATTAATAGTTTAAACAAATAGAAACAAATCCCTTTTCTTAATGAAGAATATCTGGTCCATATTAGTTCTCATGGATGCTAGGAGAGGGAAGCAGAGTGCAGAGTTTCCTCAGATATTCTGTCCTACAATGATTTCTGTGATGAATATAATTCACTCTTTCTATTATAGAATATAATAGTTATTCTATTCCAAAAGCACTTACCTCATTAGCAAAAAAATAATCTACAATAGTAATATACCAATAAGAGTTGGTATTAGTCAATGAAATCGATCTCCTTGAAGAAATTGCCACAACGAAAGATGCTTTATTGAGATCCTGTATCTTCTACGACCCAATAATAACTATTCTATTCTATGTACTCAGAGCCTTAGATACCTAACTGTTATTTGTTGCATTTGATTATATATTGACTTTTCTGAAGAGTTATCGTGAATAGTTCTCTCCTCTGCCTAAAAAGATGTTGTAAGCAAAGCCTTTCCCAAGCTGCCTTGTGGCTGCTCCTCGTCATCTTTCATGCAAGAAAAACTGTCAGTTTGAAAAAAGTGTAATAGTGTGAATGCACCCTTAAATTCCATATTTTCAGTGATATCACTTGTTCAGTCTAAAGGGTGTTATTATCTTTTCAGGCAGTGACTAATGCTGTTGTCACAGTTCCTGCTTACTTCAACGACTCCCAGCGTCAAGCCACCAAAGACGCTGGAACTATTGCTGGACTTAATGTGCTGCGCATCATCAATGAGCCCACTGCTGCAGCCATTGCCTATGGCTTGGACAAGAAGGTACAAAACTTTTAAAATACAAAGTTTAACCTAATATATTGTTTCATGCTGTTAGCAATAATTCCCTTTCATTTATTTTAGGTTGGTGGTGAGCGCAATGTCCTTATCTTTGACCTTGGTGGAGGGACTTTTGATGTGTCCATCCTGACCATTGAGGATGGCATCTTTGAGGTCAAGTCCACAGCTGGTGACACTCACTTGGGTGGTGAGGACTTTGATAACCGCATGGTCAACCACTTCATTGCTGAATTCAAGCGCAAGTTCAAGAAGGACGTCATAAGCAATAAGCGCGCTGTGCGTCGTCTACGCACCGCTTGCGAGCGTGCCAAGCGCACCCTCTCTAGCAGCACCCAAGCCAGCATTGAAATTGATTCACTTTACGAGGGGGCAGACTTCTATACTTCCATCACCAGAGCCCGTTTTGAAGAACTCAATGCAGACCTATTCCGTGGTACCCTTGAGCCTGTGGAAAAGGCCCTGAGGGATGCCAAGATGGACAAGGCCCAGATTCATGACATTGTCCTGGTGGGTGGCTCCACTCGTATCCCTAAGATTCAAAAGCTGCTGCAGGACTTCTTCAATGGCCGTGACCTCAACAAGAGCATCAACCCTGATGAGGCTGTGGCCTATGGTGCAGGTGGATACCTCTGCTGCATGTAATGCATACAAAATAAACTCTGATGTGGAACTCAGTTTTATATAAGAGGTTTTAACTTATTTTTAGTTTGTCAGTGTGAATTCAAGTTATGGCATTATAGTATCTAACTGGAAATGTTGCTTTTCACAGCTGTGCAGGCAGCCATTTTGGCTGGTGATAAGTCTGAGAATGTACAGGACCTGCTCCTGCTGGATGTCACCCCCCTGTCCCTGGGAATTGAGACTGCTGGAGGAGTCATGACCGTCCTTATCAAGAGGAACACCACCATCCCCACCAAGCAAACCCAGACCTTTACCACCTATTCAGACAACCAGCCTGGTGTGCTCATTCAGGTAGAACAATCTTCAAGCAAAACTTGAGAAAAATTAGTAGTTAATTCCCCAATGTATTATAAGAATGAATGCAAATAGGATACAGGTGATCATACATTCAACTGTACACAAAAGCAAGATCATGCTGTTTTTTCACTGATGGATCAATCTGTGACTTCTCTCAGGTTTATGAAGGTGAGAGAGCCATGACCAAGGACAATAATATCCTGGGCAAGTTTGAGCTGACCGGTATTCCACCCGCTCCCAGGGGAGTCCCTCAAATTGAGGTGACCTTTGACATTGATGCCAATGGTATTCTCAATGTGTCTGCAGTGGACAAAAGCACTGGCAAGGAGAACAAGATCACCATCACCAATGACAAAGGTACAGTACCATACAGAATATTTCAAGTATTTTTTTAAAAGATATAGTCCCAGGTAATTTGTTTTTTGTAATTTGTGTATTTATCATTGCTTGGGGGCTTTCAAAAATAACACTATGATGAACTATCATGTAGTTTTTCATGCTAATCACCAGTGGAGCAGTGTTGCAACCATAAATTGTTAAATGAATATTGCACATAAATTAGAGAGGATTTCAACCTCCCATAGGGCGCCTGAGCAAGGAGGACATTGAGCGCATGGTGCAGGAGGCGGACCAATATAGGACTGAGGATGAGGCCCAGAGAGAGAAGGTCACAGCGAAGAACTCCCTGGAGTCTCTGGCCTTCAACATGAAGAGCACCGTGGAGGATGAGAAGCTCCAGGACAAAATCAGCCCTGAGGACAAGAAGACCATTATGGACAAGTGCAACGAAGTCATTGCCTGGCTGGACAGGAACCAGGTAAAATCACTCTATCAGCTGAACCTTGAACCTTTACAAGTTCCTCTTTGTTTCACATTGTGAAAACTATTCTTTACTTCCCTTATCTTTCACTCATTTATTATGCAGTACTGTGTAACAACCCACAACATCTTATCTCATGCTCAGTTCCTTTCTTTCTATTACCTAGACGGCAGAGAAGGATGAGTACGACCACCAGCAGAAGGAGCTAGAGAAGGTGTGCAACCCCATCATCACCAAGCTATACCAAGGAGGCATGCCAGGAGAGATGCCTGGAGGAATGCCTGGTGGCATGCCTGGAGGAATGCCTGGTGGCTTCCCTGGTGGAGCTGGAGGTGGCTCCTCCTCTGGCCCAACTATCGAGGAGGTTGACTGAACTCTCTGCCGGCAGCAGCATCATCTCAGATCCCAACATAAACTTACTGTCTTAATGCCAGTATCTTAATATACACATATCAATATACACATCAGGAAAGCATTAGATCACAGCCTAATTTGGACTATGAAATGTTTGCTAAAAAATGCAGTTAAATATTTCAATACTTTAATAGATCTAAATCTGACACATGCACAAAGTTACAACATGCAATCATATAAGACATGCTCAGGGTCTGTCCATTGTCTTCATTATTCATTATTTCACTGCAGTAATGATTTGCAAGTCATCTATTTTCATCTGTCATTGATTTAATAACATTGAATCAATAAATCAATAAAGATCAGTAATGGGATTCTGATACATGTTTCTTGTGATTTTTAGGAACTATTTTTTAATTCTGCTATTATTCTGATTTACCCTAGCATGTAAAGTAGCCAGTGTATATTGATAACTACATGCTTTGGGCATGCAGCCGTTAAGACTTTCAGTCAAAAGTGTTCCTGTTTTAACATGTTTAAAGATCACTATCTTGTTCTTGTATTTGAGGAAACCTCACTGACTCTCAGAAATGATAATAATGCGTTGACTTTGCAGTGGCTCAACTTCCTCTAACTGTCAAAGCGTTAAAGGAGGAGTTTCTGTGGTAACCACTTCTGCTGACATATAAAGTAATAACAGTAAACATTATTTATATAACACTTTTCATACATAGGATGTAGCTCAAAGTACTTTACATAAACTCAGTAAAAGCAAAGACAAGGCAGGATAAAAATAATAAAAGTCAAATAATAAAAACATACATACATAGATAGATACCATGACAACATGAACAAGAACACATAAACCAGCTGATCCAAAATGAAGTGTGAAAGCCATGGCTATAGGGCAGATAGAACATACTTGAGATCCAAATATCTTCTTCTCAGAGTAATGATAAAAGGCTGTGCTGTTGCTGCATGTACCGATGGAATTATTCCGCAACAATTTGTTTGCAAAAAGCCCTGATCAGTCTCAGCTGCTTATCTCCAGATGTTTTACTGTAATTTTTTCCCCAGACCTATCACACTTGGGAGGAACCTAGGGAGCACTACACATGGAACCAAGGGTCAGGTGTGTGGTGCAAATATAAGAGCAGGTCTCCAAAAGGGCTGAGGGACGTGAAGCACAGTCTACACTATGGCCATGCTCTTGATCGTCAGTTGTTTTGCTCTGGTGGCCTCTGCAGTGGGTGAGTGAGTGGTGGTTTTACACAGTATCTGTGGCAGACTATTCTGCTGTTGTGTGTTGATATCTGCAGATGTCATTGTAAGTGTTAGTGTTAGTTGTGAAAGTATGCTCTGTGCTGTCATATACCATATACATTCTGTCACTTGCTAGTATATGTGCTATATTTTGAGGGCTGACAGACCTCTCCTCTGACTGTGTGGTTGGGCCTCAGGGTGTGGAGTGCCTGCCATCAAGCCTCAAGTAAGCGGTTACAGCAAGATTGTAAATGGAGAGAACGCCGTGTCTGGGTCCTGGCCCTGGCAGGTGTCCCTTCAGGTAGTCTAACTAATGCACTCTCATTCCATACTGTAGATTTGCTGCAGACACGCAAAGATTTAGTCTACAGTGCACCTGTACACAATTTGACATGATAAACATGTCATTCAGATAAATATGTGTCATTAACAAACTGCCCCCCCACCACCCCCAACATTGTGGCCCTAGGATGGCAGGGGATTCCACTTCTGTGGAGGATCTCTGATCAACCAGAACTGGGTTGTCACTGCTGCTCATTGCCGTGTGTCGTACGTAATTCTTCTCCTTACTCTCCTTTGTAAAGTGTCCAGACAGAAGTCTACATTTCTGTAAACCCCACTACATTTCTCTCTCCAATTTTGTTCCCCTCCAGTCCTGGCCGTCACCGTGTAATCCTGGGAGAGCATGACCGTCAGTCTAACGGTGAGCCAATTCAGGTCAAGTCGATTGCCAGGGTAAGCAACACCAGAGCAGTTTCATTTTTTTTTTAACTTTGGCCTGAGTCATTTCTTGGATAGAAGTATCATTGTAAAGAAGCAAAACACCATGATATTGGCTTATGATGTATCCTCACCTCTGTGATATGCTATTTTCTTCCTAGTTCTGTTAATTCTATATAGATCAAGTGGATGATCTGTTTCCTCTGTCTGTGTTTTACCCTGGTATAGGCCATCTCTCACCCCTACTACAATGCCCAGAACTTCAACAACGACATCACCCTGCTGAAGCTCTCCTCCCCAGCACAGATGACATCCCGTGTGTCTCCTGTGTGCCTGGCCTCCTCTAGCACTAGCCCCCCCTCCGGAACCCGCTGTGTCACTACTGGCTGGGGCAAGACCGGCCAAACCTGTGGGTGGACAACTGCATTATATTCTGTACACAAACACACACACACTGGAAACCGACCCACACATACGCTTACTCGGGGATGAAGGTGCACATGCAAGCACACATTCAAACACGTACACACCACAAAAACGGCGCCACCCATCAGATGCAGATGGAGATAGATAACAGATACATTTCCACAAACATAATGTGAATGTAGTGCAAAACATCCTCACCTCACGCACACACAGATCTACAGGATCTATAGCAACATGTCTTGGCTTACTCGCACCTCTTCTTTCCTCTCATTCTCAGCAAGCCCCCGCTACCTCCAGCAGACAGCTCTGCCCCTGCTCAGCCTTGCTCAGTGCAGGCAGTACTGGGGTCATAACAGAATCACTGATGCCATGATTTGTGCTGGTGCTTCTGGAGTGTCTTCCTGCCAGGTAACTAAACGCCTGAAGTACAATAGTAAAATTAAATAATCTCCTAAATTGATGCTCTTACTGCATATCTGTTTTCCTGTTACTGAATTGATTTGAAACAAATGCTATGTCAGCTCACCACATCCTTTGTAAAGTAGTAGTTTCCCTTTATTGATAACCTTCAAGCTAAAAAAAAAAAAACAAGAAAAAAACCCCATCTATCTCTCTTTTCTAGGGTGACTCTGGTGGCCCCCTGGTCTGTCAGAATGGTGGAGTCTGGTCCCAGGTGGGTATTGTGTCCTGGGGCACCAGCAACTGCAACGTGCGCACCCCTGCCGTGTATGCCCGTGTGTCCTATCTGCGCCGTTGGATTGACCAGATTGTTGCTTCCAACTGAAGTGCCAACACACAAAATCTGCAATATCCATGAGTCATTGAATGTGTCAGGTTTATGGGTTCTATTCAGCTTCAACATCAGCTGTCACAACTATTCTATTTCTATTGACTTTGAATGGTATCGTCCAGTCACTGTGTTGCTATGTTTGGTGCAAACAAAGCATGCAAAAAATAAAACTGTTGAGACAACTGGTGTCGGTTTACAGATTTCATGAAACAGGGGGAAAAAGGGGGCAAGGAGGAGTACATTACATTTTATTGGGATCAGTGCAGCATGCAATAAACAGGCCTTGTGAGATACAAATAGCAAAAGAAAAGTTATTCATCAATACCAATCCAGAATCCAGGGCAAACACACAATTCAGATATTATACAAATGATACAACAACCACCAAATGAACAGCATAGCAAACATCAGGCCACACCGTCAAAAATCTATGGTAATGGCAGGGGGGTTCAATAAAGTTAAATAATGTAGATTCTAGTTCCTTTCTAGAATGTGGAGACAACTTTAGGCACCTATATGGCTTTGTGTCTGGTTGTGGAGTATTTCCATGAACAGTTGAACTGTCTAATGGGCAGTTGCTTGAACTGCAAGGTGGGGGTGGAGATATCAGATATTAGTGAGAGGCTGTGAGAGGCTGTGTTCAATATCACTTTGCAGAGAAAGACTGAGACTCATTATCAACACAGCAAGAATATGGAGACAGGTAAGAAGCTCTAATGATATTTTACCTCAAAAATATAATTTCATAATATGCATGCAAAGTTGGATTTCATGCAAGGTGAGCTCTGTAAAGATTTCTGTTCATTACACATGTATTTGTTGAGATGAGTAGAAAATGCAACTCATAATTTAGTACAGAGTACTCTGTGACTACTTAATCCTATCTAGCACTGTGAAATGCAGTGTTGCACAGAGCCTTAGCTAATTTGTCCAGGAAACAAATAGAACACTTAATGGTTAAATGGTTGTCTTCTGTAAAGCATTGTAGATATAAATATAATATTCAATAATAAATATCAATCTAACGTGGACATTGCTTACCAGAAGCTGGATTACAAAATATGTTAATGTAGTGCTGCAAAACATCCTCACAGACACCGATACAGAAATACAGATTAATTTGAAGAGATTCAGATCATATCTTAAAAATGAAATATTTATTAGACAATAACTCCCAGCTTTCAGATGTTCAATGCCAAATCCAAACTTTTTCAAAAGCTAAGATAGTTATTTTGTTTGGAAACAGTGGTGTAGGGTATGTTGTATAACATTAATAACAGATAACTAATCACACTAATGTCTTCTTCCTTTGTAGATTCATATGACAGCTTCAATTCCACTGTAGCACCACCAAATATGCCTAAGCCTTTTGTTCTTGGCTATATGGACAAGATCTCCCTGACCATCTACTGTGTTATATTCATGGTTGGGACTGTGGGCAATAGCCTTGTCATTTACGTGACAGGGTTCAGGATGAAAAAAACAGTCAATTCAGTTTGGTTTCTCAACTTGTCCCTGGCTGACTTCCTCTTCACAGTCTTCTTGATTTTCACAATCATTTATGTCTCCCAGGGTTACAACTGGCCTTTTGGAGATCTCATGTGCAAGATCAGCAGCTTAGTAAATGCAATCAACATGTTTGCCAGTATCTTCCTCCTGATGGCCATAAGTCTGGATCGTTGCCTGTCCACCTGGGTGGTGGTGTGGGCACAAAACAAGCGCACTCCTCGCAAAGCTCAAATAATATGCATTGTCCTTTGGCTGGCTGCTCTGGCCTGCAGCTTGCCTTACGCCATTATTCGGATAGTTGTACCACACGGTGGAAGGTTTATATGTACTTATTCTCGATCTATGGATAAAAGGAGCCTCACAGTTTTCCGCTTTGTTTTGGGCTTCCTCATCCCATTCCTTGTCATAACTCTCTCTTATGTTGCCATAGGCGTGCGTGCAAGGCGCCTCCAGAGAGGAAGGAAACGTAAGTCTATCCGTATCATCATTGCCATCATCCTTGCATTCTTCTTCTGCTGGTTGCCCTTCCATGTGGTTCAGTTTCTAGAATTAAAGATGAACCTCACCCTTATGAAAGTTTTGAAGATTGGAGGTCCACTATCTATATACCTGGCCTTTCTGAACAGTTGCCTGAACCCCATCCTCTACGTCTTCATGTGTGATGAATTCCAGAAGAAGCTGCAGCAGTCTATATGCGCTGTCTTAGAGCATGCCTTGGCAGAGGACCACCTGTCATTTGTGTCATCTCGTTCCTTTTCTTCGCAACTCTCAAGGATTACCCTCAAATCTGACTCTGCTCCACCACTAAAGAGGAAGAGCACAGTTACTTCCTTAACAACAACCAACATGGACAACAGTAGTAGTCGTGTTACCGTGGAGGAGACAGAGACACTCAACAATGCACAAGGCTTCGATACTCAGGAGCCAATGTAATTTTAGTGATTCCACATTTATAAATGCCCAATCTGTAATCCACACATGAAAAAAAAAACCATAGCCCCAACACAGAATGTGATATGGGAGTTATAGGCCTACGTGATGTAAATGCATTTTTATGTTGATAATGTAAGATATTGTAATTGTAATTAAGAATACTTGTATACTAGCAAAAATAAAGCATACATGTCTGATGTTAATTTTGCAGCTTCAAATTACAGCTTCAAGACTTCAAGATTATTACCTATAATTTACTCAATAAAGTCCTGTTTGTCTCCATTCCATGGTGTTGTTTCTAGTTTTTAACGTCTTTAGCCATTATGTATGGTGTTTATTGTGAGCATTCTATATCCAGAGGCCCGAGGCCTATACTCCCGAAGCAGCATTTGGAGTTAGCGAGATAACTTCAGGTTTAACTCTGGGTTTTCAGTGTCACGATGGTGGTTCACTTTTTACCTGGGTATATCGCCATGGTAACTTATGCTGCACACCTAACCTGCTCCGGAGCAGGTTATGTTCAAGATAACAGATCAACATGTATAAAAGCACCGGCTTTCCCAGACCAATATCTATATGAAAGATATAGATTCTCAGCAGAGGGAATGGCTTATCTTTGTCAGCTTCTTGATTAAAGCACTAAAGCCTTGTACTTGTTGACCTTACTTACCGGTTTGAATTATGTTTTTATATTTGCTCTTTATTTGCTCCCAAGAGCGTTTAACACTGCCGGGGCTGCAGCTGAAAGAATAAAGCAACACATTCATTTAATGGAATACACATTTGTAATTATAGTCAGATATACTGATCTAATGATGGGGCAGTGATATTGATGATAATGATGATATTGATGATAAGCCTATTAATTTACGCACTCACACAGTCAGCAATTTTTTGCTAGCGTTCCTTCCTGGCTTTGCCAACAGCAACTGTGTTGGTTTTAGCCTGGATAATACTTTTTAAATCTTCATATTTATTTAATATGATAGTTTGCTCTTCCTGTGTAAAATGCGGCTCTGGTAGACTTGTCCTTGTTTGTATGGAAGAGGATTAGGGCCATATGTGAAAAACGTATTTGAGTTCTGAGTTTAAAGTCAGAATTCTGACTCTGACCACTGCTCTCTTGGCCGTGCTTCAAGCTTGTGGGGGACACCGAAGTGAAGCAGCAAAGCCCCAAACGACTACACATATAAGTAGCGTAGTCTAATACTACTTTTATGTCATCAAATATTACAATAACGCTGATGTGTTCATATTTGTATTCCGAATAAACACTTTGTTGTTGAAAATGCATTTACGGATCCGACTGCAAACCTATTAGCTTACTACAATAATTTCCTATAGAGGTTAGCAAGTTAGTTAACATTAGCTTGCAGTTTACAATGGGATTGGTTGTAGGATCCTGACGGAGTCATAGGGTGCCGCTTGCTTGCATTATGTATCATTTCTATGATCAATGGCACAGCCTGTGACTTATGTTCATCTAAAAATACACTTTTGTAGTGACCCTCAGCCAATGTTAAACATTGTAATAAGCTGTAGTGTACCTATGCAATTGTCGTTTGGTTTTATTAAGTTCATTTAGGAATTGTACATAGTTGATTTATATTGTTTCTTGGGTTAAGGCAATTCTAAGATGACTATTCATGTTTTTCAAGGGAAGCAACAGCCTGACACAATACACCTCAAAGTGAAGAGAATGAGGAAAGATGGTCCAAATGTGTGCAACAACACGACTGAAAGGGAAAGTAGATGAACCTCCCTATCTCATGTTGGGATCAAGACATCAAAAGGAAGTCAAAGAAAAACGGCTTGAAACACACGATGAACGTCAGGAATTGATGGAGAATTTGTTTTAGTTTGAACATCAAGATGACTGATTTGTTCATGTCTGAAGTCAGAGA
>CABFOQ010051430.1:0-10005 GCA_900660455.1 Gephyroberyx darwinii
GGTGAAACTAAGTTGTAATTGAGTTGCATGGTGTAAAGCCCTCTGCAACGCACTTGAAACTTGTCTGAAACTCAACCGCAACAGTTGCAAAACTCTCAACTTTGTGAAACTAGTTCCATGCAACAGCCGATCAAAACGCTGATAACGTGCCAGTTGATGATGTCACACTACTGTTGATGCGGCTGCCGGTATCATTTCTACTGATTGATTTGAACTCGACAACGGCTTATCACCAAAATAAAACAGAAGATGGTCTCTTGGACGCTTCAGAAGGAGATTATCCTCAGAGACTTAAAGGTTGGTAACGCTAAAGTTTTTCATCTTGTCAAACAGCTGAGCCATGTCAACAAATGGTTAGCCGGTGACTAACGTTAGTTAACTGCTAGCTTAGGTAATGTTACACATGACGGCTGGTGGATCATTTTGCTAACGTTTGTTGTCTGTTTTCTTAGCTAATCTTCTGAAAATCTGCTGCCGTTATCGCGATCTATATGACATTAGGTTATTAATTCCTCCTCTCTTGACACCCGCTTAAGTTTACACAGAGCGGAGATTCCTTTGGGACCTGAAGGATGAAAACTATTACAGAAGGAGACAGAGAGGCTCCTGGATGAACTTGCTGCTCTACTTGGAAGTGAAATAAACTTTTAAATCAAGTTGTTGTCAAGTGTTGCCATGGAAATTATGTTTCATGCAATTTGCAACCTGCAACTAGTTGCGTGAAAGTTTCACCGTGTAAAGCCAGCCTTAGGATTCATTACTAGAACTAAACGTTCCTTAACCCCATATTAAGATAGACGCTTGGTACCATCAGGGATGTTTATTTGATTTACTTATTTGTCTCATGTGTTTAATAAAGTAGGGAGATAACTTATTGATCTTCTACCTCAGTACTGGTTCTGCTCTTAGATGATGTTGAGGGAGGAAATGCTCTTCTGATTTCTGGCGACTAGTAGTTCTCTACCTATGTTGATGCACTTATTGTAAGTCGCTTTGGATAAAAGCATTTGCTAAATGACTGGAATGTAATGTAATGTAATGGTTCTTGAACCATTTATGTAGGGGTTCTTCAGTGACCCTTCTTGGGTTCCCCTATGGTTCCTCAAAAGGTTCCTCAAAGCCCTGATGGTTTTTAGATCAATTGAAACTGAATTGTTTGAATTGACTTCCAGTGTGACTTGTTTTGTTTTGCAGACCCCTTGCATTGTCAGTCTTCTGTTATCTAATGTTATCTGTTACCTACTAGTCCAAATTTAAACTTGAACTTGTCGTAGTTTACAGTCCCATCACTAAAACCAATAAAACTCAGTAGAAGCTACATGTCCTCTCTGTTTCTTATGTCATGGAGGCCAATTTGGCTCAATAACAACACTATTTATCATTTACTCGATCACAATCACAAATATGTACACACGAATGTCAGCAAAGAATTCTTTATTTCAATAAAGCAGATGAAAAATGAAAAATGAAATCCACCAATCAAAGAAATGGATAAACATCAGAAACTGTCCAGTTAGATGAGCTACCACGCACACACACACACAATCATTGGCTTAATGGAGAAAGGTGCTTACACTTCAACATGGTAAATGGTAAATGGACTGCATTTATATAGCGCTTTTATCCAAAGCGCTCTACAATGTATGCCTCTCATTCACCCATTCACACACACACTCACACACCGATGACAGTGAGCTACCATGCAAGGTGCTGGCATGATTGATAAGATATTCTTCAATCTTCTGCAATACAAAGAATAAAAAAATGATCATTCAAATTCACATAACATCACAGACTGAACGAACCACACAAAAAAAAGTGCTTCAGTGAGAAGAGGAACCAGAACTTTTGTTTGATCCACCTCTTCCCTTCACAGACTTTCACATTTGCGGTGGTTGTGGTAACGCAGGAACGACGGAGCGATGATGGATTCCAGTTTATTGGGCTTTCAATCCCCTGCAGCGATTTTTCTGCAAACACACAAACAGACAAGTCAGACGTCATGCTAACTTCCTACCAAAGAAATCATCCGTGGGACTCGTTTCAGCTGCCAGGTGGCGTGTGATGCTGCCACACATGGACATAATAAGACCTCACATCAAGTGCAAGGGGACAGTGCAGGACATATAAAGGACAGCAGACTTTATAAACTGTATATAACTGTATTCTCTCTATCACTATGTGCATCCAGGCAGTGAATGAGGTGAATGAAGTGCGTAGTACTCCAGTCTGTTCATGCCGTGGCTTCTGCACAACTCCCTGACTCAGAGCCTGCAGCGGTTTTTGTGGTTTCACATTTCAGTGACTGCAGACTCACAGCAACGTGAGCTTGGATGATATTCAGCCAACTTTCAAACCACAACCATGACTAATTCTTCCCACCATGTAAACACATCTACATGCAAGTTCCCTACTCGTTTTACCATTGCAAAACTCCAAACTTTCCCTTCAGTTTTGGACGTTGATCAAGTTTTTGGTTGGTGTGCAGTATGTTGCATGCTGATACCAGGCCACCACACTCTGGCAGAAGATTATTAATCATAACATATATGAGAGTATCTGAAATGAAAACACTTCTACAACTATCAGGACTAAAACACAACGCTTTTTCATACTTTTTCAAATCTATAAATATGTGTATCGTACTGTCCCCAACACTGGAATAACAGGCAAACCAGTTGTACAAGTTTAACTTTTACTCCTATAAGTGTTATTAGATTGGTCATAGGTGTGCTGAACTTAACGGTGGACCCTGTCCAAAGAGACATGGTAACTAGCAAGCATTGCAAATTTTCAGAGTTGACATTTTCTCTGCTGATAAGAAAGGCATTGAACTACCAGATTTTGGCATGCAGTGTGACATGACGCTCTCCCATACAAAGAGAGGAAATGAGAATGGCAGGAGGTTAGGGCACTGCCCCAGGATAGCAGAAATAAAAGGTACCTTGTAGTTGTGTTTCTTGCACACCGCCTTGAGTTCATTCACGTGGTTGATCAGGTTGTTGACCCACTCTGTGTTGACAGGCGCACAAAGATGTCTGTTCTGTCTGGTCACAAAACTGGAAGGCAGAAATGTCATCAAAGTCAAGGCGAGGATCAGACGTTGACAGGACTAACTCACCACATCGAGACAACAGTGAACTTACATGACAGCACTGATGGAGCAGCCGTGTCCGCTGGTCTGGCGGTGGTAGTCTTTGACCTTTTGTTTGGGAATTTCAATGTCCTTGACTTCCAAACAGCAGTCCACAGCGATCTCGCCCACTATCACTGGAAGAAGGAGAGAATCAGTTCAGTTCAGTTCATAACTTCATTTTCCTGCAACAAGAAATTTGATTTGCAGACGAAGGTTTTACTTAGAAAACACAAAATAAAATCACAATAAAAACCCATGACAAGTCAATCAAGTATCAGTTGATAAGAGTCCACACATCTTGCTGTGTGTGTGTTTGGGTCTTGTTTGTGTGCTTGTGAACATGCTTGGATGACGGATGATGTTTTGTTTTGTTTGTTCAAAAGCTGAAATTCGGCATGTCGCCACAGTTCACCGAGCATTAGGCGCCGAGGTCTTAAAGCAGAAACACAATCTCACAACTTCAGAAGAAGTGTTGAGTTTCTGGAGAACAGTCAGAGGTGTGTTATATTATAAGGATTTGCACAGAACAAAGAAACCGAGAGCTGCCAAGTCTTCTGTGTTGAACTGTGCAGGCATGTCATTTAAGAATTTGGTAGCATTGATCAGATAAACGCTTTAGTAAGTAATAAAAAAGCACAATAAGACTTTAAAGGCCCCCTGTCTCCAGTGTAGTATTTATATTATCAGCTACATAGAGAGCCATTGAAGAAGCTGTGACTCAGTTGGGGGTGTAGTTCCTTGCCCCGGGGCAGCTTGGTGGTAGCTGTCATGATTTTTAAAGGTCTAAGTGCAGGAAACACACACACACACACACACACACACACACACACACATTGCCGTGTTGCCTTTGGCACTAGCTAGGGAATTCCAGAAGAAGTTAACCGTTAACTTTACTACACAGTACAGGTTTAACGTGTTTTGACCTGATCGTAACGTCACCGATGCTGGGATGCATTAAAGTGAATTTCGAGACAAAGAGCCACTTGAGAGAGACAGAAGGAGAAAAAACACATGGATGGAAAAGGTAAACTCTAACCAATGTATGTGCAAACCCCCAGGTGTGTGCATGTAAAGCCCCTCTGGTTGTGGATACAGTTCAAAAGAGTTCAAACAGCAAATACAGTCCCCACATTTTACTGCATTACACTCTGCTCACGTTTCCAGTATAGTTATACAATATAGTATTTGGTTCAGCTGTGTAACATCACAGAACTAACGGTCTGCACTACGACCAGCGTCTATCTTCAATGTGACTTGTAGTGAAGCATCATCTGAGAGAACTCACCTGTAAAGCAGCAGGTGATGAAGAGGAGACAGAAGAAGAGCTTGGCAGCACCCCAGGGAGCCATGACCGGTCGCTGATGGAGGATGGAGGATGGTGAAGACGCCTCTCTCGTGTAGTACAGCTGTAATTAAGCTGTTTCCCCTTCCACCACTTGCAGTCACAAGGCTTGTGGACTGCCTCTGTCTCGCACTTTTTATGCTGTAGTCCAGTTTCACTTTTAGTCCTCAGTCCTCCTGGCCCCTCCTCCTGCTGTGGCCCCTGGTCACTCCATTCAGGGAAAGAAAAGTCACCTTCTATCTTTCATCATCACCTGACACACGCATCATGTTAGGAAATACTTCCCCTCGCCTTAAAGGGGAATTCTGGTATTTTTAAACCTGGGCTCTATGTGTACAAATTCATCATTTACACCACAACATGGGTACAAAAGGTTTTGGAATTGCTCCAGTAGATTGCCTCAGCCGGAGGTCGGCTTTAACCTTTAACTAGAAACCTTTGTTTAACCTCTTCCTGCAACAACTCACTTCATCTTTCAGATTTCAGAGAGACTTCTCCTTGAGAGAGACTTCTGTTTCTGGTTCAACAAAGGTCTATCTCTGTAGGATCCTTTCTGTAATGTTGTCAGACACTTCAATACCAATCTGAGTCTGTCAGTGGCAAAAACAAGAACTTTTAGTGGACCTACGATTACGTTGCAGCCATAGCAGCCTGTTTTGCGACTGCCGGCTGAGGCGATCTACCGGGGCAACTCCAAAACTTTTAGTACCTATTTTGTGGTGTAAATGATGAATTTGTACACATAGAGCCCAGGTTTAAAAATACCGGAATTCCCCTTTAACTAACTGAATCACATACCCTTCTCCTGATCTTCCTCATCTACTTGCTCCAGCATTCTCATCATCATCAGCAGTAGCATTATACTTATAGCATCCTAGTGGGTCATTTGGCTAAGGTGTGTACCATAGAATATACATATGTCCTGGGTCGAACCCTTTGACCTTTGCTGCATGTATCCCCCAATCTCTCCTGACTCTCTTTACTGTCAATATCCAATAAGAAAGTGTTGGGGCAAAAATCTTTCAAATCTTGTCTGTTTCTCCCTTCAGCTCTGATTTCCTACTACCTCTCTGATCATCCTCAGGTCACAAGAATATGTTGGTGCATCTTTTTTTCTGGGTGCTGTGGCTCTGAGCCTTGCACTCCTTACTATTGGTTGCTTGTAATGATGGAATGAGGAATTTCAGCTTATTCTACTCTTGCACTTACTGTAGGTTACAACAGCATTACCTAAATGCCTTAAATGTAAAAACGTAATGTAGATAAACCCAATAAACCTTCACTCCTTCTCTGTGTGGTAAAGGAAACACATCCTCTACAGATGAGGTAGACCTGAGGGAAAAGCTGAAGAACAGCATTCCCTTTTTGCAACAGTCATCTTTGTTTAATAGAGGCTGTGTGTGTGAAACTTGTTTTGATCTGTTCTGTTTTACAAGGAACAGTTGACTAACTAGCTGGAGTTTTGCGATGCATCATATTCATTTACTTCCCTATGACACCAAAGAAACTCTTGTCAGCAATATTGATGCAGGATGGATTCAGGATGAATGCATGAAGGCATAGAAGGTTTTTACATCCAAATATGAGCCAACCAGAAAATGTGCCCAAGTGACTGTAAAATCACATCGGTCTCCAAAAGGTAAAGGGGCTTCTGAAGAACCTTTCGTTCTTCAGAGTGCAACCATAGTCAACACCAGAGGGTTTCTTGAAGAACCTCTTTGTAAAGGGTTCATGAACCCTGGCGGTACTTCTCTGGACCTCTATGTATGGAGGTTCTTCAAAGAAACCTTTTGCTTCCTGGAAGGAACCCTCCAGTGTATATTGGCTCTCTTTGGATTTTAAAAGAACCCTTGAGGAACCCCTAGTGTATGTAGTGTCACTGTCTCTCCAAATTCTGCCTCCCTCTGTTTTATCTGTTTCATTATATGATAAGATTAAAGAACCTAAGGGACAGTTTTAAGGGTATATTTTCCCCTCACTGCCCTAAATTGAAATGCCCATAATGATTATATGAAATGCCTGAGAAACTTATGAAATCATTATTATATTACAGTAGTACATGCTGGCAAAACAACAGACACTTTTCTATAGAGTGGCTTTATTCTGTGTTATTACCTGTGGTAAAGTATTGCAAGTGCACAGTAATATTCTGGAAGTACTTGAATGCACTTCGCACTTACCTTGTTCACATATTCCCCTGGAATTAGTGATTCTTCAGAAATCGGTGATACCGCTGGAACCGATACCGCTGAATAGGCAGAAAAGTGTCTGTGGAGAACCACTTTCTTTTCCCCGGCTAGCCACAATAGAGGAAGTTAGCCCGATTGATCTGTACGGCGCTTATATCACCCTGTTGACCCTGTTGTGTTTGATTTGAAAATAAGAAAGGGTTATGTTAAAATCACCATAGTGTAGTATAATGGGCCTGTCTGGAGGGAACCAGAGCTTTGAAGTAGCTAGATAAGTACATGAGGTAGAAAGTAGGTTTCATTTTCTTGTAAATGTCTCTTGGATGTTTGTCTAGTCTGTTTGGGTTATTTCCCTGAAAGGATTTTCCCTGCTCGCTCAATTACAGTAAAACAAAAGAGGATCGACCTGATATCTTGCCAGAGAGAAGAGATTCTGGCATGAGTTCACACAGTAGCGCTTAACAGAAGTAGGTGTGTGAGAAACTTCTTGGGTTTCGCCTGGACTGGCAGGGAGAAGCCATGCTTTCTCTTACCCTCAACAACTGCTGCTGAGGTGCCCTCGAGCAAGGCTTTAACAACACCAAGTACAGTGGTGCTGCTCAGAGGCCGCCGGTAGATAGATACTTTATTGATGACAGGGAGGGGGGTGAATTCTGGAAAGCATCAGCTGGGGTCAGAGGTCAGGCAGGAGAAGGTCATGGGATGTTCTCTCTACCCTTCAGGCTAAAAATGTCACGTACCGACGAGGATGGGATTCGAACCCACGCGTGCAGAGCACAATGGATTAGCAGTCCATCGCCTTAACCACTCGGCCACCTCGTCCCTGGATAAATCAAATTGCTGAAGAAGTTGTCTTTTGTTGTATTGAGCAGATGGGAATATTAGGAAACAGTTTATTTTGTCTTTTAACCTTTTGGGTGGTCTGTGGGGACCTCTCACAGTCCCAGATGAATTGTGGGAAATTCCACAGGATGCTCTTTCAAGGTCAAGTTTCGACCTTAGCATCTGTCCTTGTTCTTTTCTTTGCTTTTTTGTGCTTTTACTGACAGGAAGACTCATTTTTTCATTATTAACAAAAAAACCCAGTTTGCAGCAGTGCAGCCAAATAGTTAGACGGTCCTGTAATCGTCAGGTCACAGACGCTGAACCCGATGTGCTCGTGTTCATCGTGACTTGGTCTGGATAAGAACTGATCAACTAACGTTACAAATACTAAAATGTCTATAGTGTCAGCAGTTAAGATACAGAAGTTAGAAAAGAGAGTTCATACAATATTGAAGGGGTGTGCTTTCAGTACACAATAAACAGACAGTAAGACAAGATGCATGTGTTGTCAACCAACTCGGGTCTTTACCTTGTCAGTGGCCTGCAAATCCTTATTGAGGAGTGCCAGAAGGTCAGAGCCATAGTGCCCTGTGACCCAGCCATGTTATGTTACTATTGAACAGTATGTGTTTCTCCATGGCTATTTGAAGAGAAAGGGTGTTTTTGGGTTGTGGCCATGAGGACACCAAATTGAGTCCCAGAGCAGCTTGGAAAATTTGGATATGGGAAGTGAATCAGAAACACTTTCCCCTCTGTCAACAATCGCTGCTGAGGTGCCCTTGAGCAAGGCTCTTTACTCCTGAATGCCTGGTGGAGCTGCTCATTGGTCAGTATTAGAAGACTGTGGTTGTACTCAACAGTGGCCAGGTAAATGTGTGAAACTGTGTTAATCTGAAGCATTCATGTTAGAATACTCGACTGAGTATGTGCTCTCATATGGCATTTCAGTTTTACAAAAAAGCTGCTATTAGTTGTTCTATCAAATATGTTTTATTTAAGAAAAATATGGACCATAGTTTTTGGAAATGTGCAGAAATAGAGGAATAGGTAGATATGATTCACCGATAAATAACTTTTGAAATGTCGTTCACACATAAGCCAACATGTAGAAAAGTAGCACGATACAGTTGGCTTAAAAAACTCACTCATTCACTCTCTTTATCTTTTCATTCATGTTGACACTACTCCGCTGAAAACCTTGTGCAGAGTATGTGCTCACATATGGAGTTTCAGTTTTGCAAAAAAAAACAAAAAACGCTATCAGTTGTTTTATCAAATATGTTTTATTTAAGAAAATATGGACCATAGTTTTTGGAAATGTGCAGAAATAGAAATGTAATCATGGAAAACAGCACAAATACATTGAGACATAGGAACATGTTCATAACAGGTTATATATATAGCTTAACATTTGGTGGACACTTCTTCCGAAGCGCCTTACAGTATGGGTGACCCCAGAGGGATTCAAACCCCCAACCCTAACCCTGTCAGTGGTACATGCTGCACACATTGAACTCTACAGGATCATATAAAGTGCTGGTCTTCTCAAACAGTGTGGTCATTCTACAGTACAGTATGAACCTTCTAGAGAAAGGTCATTCTGAGACACTTTCCTAAACTACATAGAGATGAATTCAATGGCTGCTTCTGGTCTTGGTGGTGGTCTTGGTTTCAGTGTGGTCCTCCCTGATCTTCAGCCATGCAGCTTTCTCCAGAGGTTCAACCTGCTGTACTCCTGTAAGCAAGACATACAGAACAGAGGACAGTTGTTAGCTGGAGAAAGGAGAAGGAGAAATTCCAGTGTACACTATAAAAAGCAATAAACTTCCTCAGATTGCAACCATAGGGAAACCCCAGAAGGTTCCTTGATGAACGCCTTCATAAAGGAGTCATGAACCCAAATGGTACTTCCATAAAACTACAACATTCTTCAAGGAACCCTTTAGAGATATTTTTCTAGTGAGGAACCCTATAGTGCTAACTAACTCAATCAAAAGGAAAGATCCTCTGCAATTCTTTGAATTCATCTTTAATACCTCATTCACTGCTGAGCTCCGTTCTTCTTTTCCATACGAGTGATGAAGTCTTTCACCCATTTTCTCTCACTCGGATGGGGGACGCACAGTCTGAGTCCAGCCTTTGTAATAACCCTGGAAAGGTATAAGACAGAGAAGTCAATAACTACTGAGATGTCCATGAGTAAGCTACCTATCCCCCAGTGACCCTTGTCTTCACAAGGAGAATGAATGTGAGCGCTGAATGAGAAGTTGCCACCTACACAGTGGCGCTGACGTCACAGCCTTTGCCAGCATCCTGGAGGATGTAGGACTCGATCTGGAAGTTTCGAGGAAAGCGTCTGTCAGTGACCGTCAGACAGCAATCCACAGGGACCTCGGCTGGAGGACGGAGGGAGGAACAAGTCAGACAAGGTAGCGAGGAAAGGTAGGTAGGTAGGAATATAGACTGGTTACTGAAAGATCTCCAGGAATCCTCATCATCAAGAATTATTTACA
>CABFOQ010051432.1:0-13294 GCA_900660455.1 Gephyroberyx darwinii
TTCAAAATTTACCGTAAAGGGACATTTTGACATTTTTCAAGTTTTTAATACTCTTAACACGGGAGTGGACAAAATATGCTTGCTTTATGCAAATGTATGTATATTTATAAGTATATGTATAAGACAAAACAAATATTCTCCAGAAACCCTCACAGGTACTGCATTTAGCATAAAAAATATGCTCAAATCATAACATGGCAAACTCAAAACTGCTAAATTTGACAATACTTAGTAATATGACTAAGTATCTTAGACAATGTAGAGTGTCCAACCTTTTTAAGCATTAACACAAAACAACGGACTGAATCAATCCAGGGACCCACACAGGTCAAGCATTTACCAATATGCTGCTTGTTGTCCATGGGTTTCTCTAGCCCTGATCCAGGACCTGTTAGGAGTCTTTCATCATATGGCTGTTTACTTCTCCCATAGGGTCCTGTCCTGCTCCATTGACTTTTTACCTCACGAAAGTCATCGAGCCCGATAACGAAACCAATACGTCGGATTTCACTGACCTAAACAGATGTCCATAATCCTTCACTTGTCTACTTGCAGGGCGGCGGGTGGCGCTCTATCTCATATCCACAAATATACTTTTAAACTTTGTCAAAGCCAGGTATACTCCAACCTTTCCATTGTAATGAAATCCAAGATGGATTTCAGACGCCTCAAACTCTTGTTTCGCACTTTGCAGCACTTTGGGTAGTGCGTAAAGTGCCGCAAAGTGCCGAAGAAGAGCCAGCCATCTTGGATTTCATTACAATGGAAATTTTGGAGTATACCTGTCTTTAGCAAAGTTTAAAAGTTTATTTGTGCACAGGAGGTGAAGCGCCACCCACCGCCCCGCAAGTAGACAAGTGAAGGATTATGGACATCTGTTTAGGTCAGTGAAATTCGACGAATTGGTTTCGTTATCGGGCTCGCTGACTTTCATGCGGTAAAAAGTCAATGGAGCAGGACAGCACCCTATGGGATAGGTAAATAGCTATGTGATGAAAGACTCCCAAAGGGTCCTCTATCAGGGCTAGTAGAACGGCAAATTGCCGAGCCGCTGATGGCAACATGACGCGGGTGGTGGAGCTCGGCCGTAGCTATGTTAATGCGTCAAAAAAAAAAAAGTGGTGTTAAAACGAATTTGCGTTAACGCGTTATTATTGTGTTAACTTTGACAGCCCTGGTAAAAATATTTTCTGTTCATTATGAAACTGGCGGGACAAATTAGACTATGGCGGGCCGCCACAGTCTAGGTAATTAATGGGAAACACTGCATATCCTTTGGAATGGAACTTATGTTGAACATTACAACTCTGAGTCCTTTATACTGCCAACACACTGAATATTTCTTATTTCAATGGTATCATTCGAATGCTTCTGTAGCCATCTATGGTTTACCAAAGTAGAAGGCCATGGTCTGCCACGGCATTATATCCATTCTGTCTATTATGTCAGAAATGTCTTGTTGTCTTGCTTCTGTATTCTACAACTAAAAACTGTGTTTCCTTTAGTCGTCGTGATGACATGGAGTCGCTAGGCTACGTGCTGATGTACTTCAACAGAACCAGTCTGCCCTGGCAGGGATTAAAGGTATAACACTGTATCTGACTGTAGGCTACTCTGCCAATAATGATCTTCTTCTCCTAAACACTCATTTTTATGGACTGGCGTTCATTCTTCTTAATTTTCTTTAATCTATATAAAGTTACATACACAAAGTTACATAAAGAAATGTAGGCTGCAAAAATGGAATACCACTATGTAACACCACTACGGTTAGATTGTCAAAATGCTATAGAATCTCCATTTACTATAGCAGCAGCCATGGAGCTGCAGTGCCAACATGGCTGCTATCCGTAGCTCAGATAATTTGTATCTTATCTCTGATAAGTGGTTCAGTATGGCGTCTGCTGCAACAGTGTTGTTGATGTTGTCATCCACATGTTCCCCAGGCTGCCACCAAGAAACAGAAGTATGAGAAGATCTCGGAGAAGAAGATGTCCACCCCTGTCGAAGTCCTCTGTAAGGTAAGAACAACCTGGAGACAGGAATGATGATACAAATCAGCCTACTAGTAGGTTAATAACCAACAAAACAAAAACAAACAAAACTCATTCTGTGCATGTGTTCAGGGTTTCCCAGCAGAGTTTGCCATGTATCTGAACTACTGCCGTGGCTTGCGTTTTGAGGAGGCTCCAGACTACATGTACCTACGCCAACTGTTCCGCATCCTCTTCAGGTATACTCACATAATCATAACACACACACATTCGTTGCCAGCTGTAACAACAGTAGCCTGCCGTCTCTCCTTCCTTCCTTCCTTACCTCCTGACTTTGTTTTCCCTGTCCATCTTACGCACTTTCTGAAATGGTTAGTCAATCATTGTATTGATAATGTGTTATTGTGTGTTTCAGGACTCTGAACCACCAGTATGACTACACATTTGACTGGACCATGCTGAAACAGAAAGCAGCCCAGCAGGGGGCCTCCTCCGGGGGCCAGGGCCAGCAGGCACAAACCCCCACAGGCAAGCAAACTGACAAACCCAAGCCTAACATGAAAGGTTAGTAGCCAACAGCCAAGCGACGTTTTTTACAGACACCAATTGCTCATTATATATTCATTCATTATTTTGTATTCAGTATTATTAGGATTATTATTGTTTTATCCCCTAACCCACACCCCAATGCCCTTCAAAGTGGTAAAAAAAAAAAATTGGAAAACTTTTGCTTCCATCAAAAAAATTGTTCCAGGAGATTTCTTGTTGTAATGTCGAAGCCAAACAGCATTGTGTTAGTTTGAGGAGGCACCCCAAAAGAACACTGAATAAAAAAACAGAGAAATTGATACAATTGGTCTGTCTTGCAGAAGCAAAGACGTCCTTGGGGAATTTGACTACTAACTTTGCTGCCCTGCTAATCTATCCCTCTGTTTGGGATGGACAACGGGCTGCCCTTTGCTGTTATATTGTCTTAATGTTGACCAACACATTCTGATCACACATACCTTTTGATTCTCATACGATCTTTCATTAACTTCCCTCTCCAAATGGGTTGATGAATATGTCTTTGATTTGGTTGATAATTTACTACAGTGATTCTGACAAATCAATGTTCCACATTCTTGGACTTCACACTTGTACCAGTGTCATATGGTACACACTAGTTCAACAAACCTCACGTGTGAGGACAAAGACACATTATTGACACCTGAATTCCAAATTATAGACTTGAATGAAATTATATTTTAAAATGCTCTTTAAAGTTGTAATGTTTTTTTATTTGACACCAGTAGGGTAATTGAAAAAAAAAAAGGACATTATCTATAAAGGCGGAAACACAGTGGAAGGGTCTCATGTGCAATCTGATTTTCAAAGCACCATTGACGAGACTCAAGTGGGATTGAAACCACCTTGATGTGTCTGCTCCAAACTTGATTCCATTTTAAAGCATCAGCAGAGAAGCCAGACGGCTGTTTTCCATGAGGTCTCAGAAGCCGCACTGAGCATTGATCTATTTAAAGGCAAAGAGGACTAACCGTCTTGTTCCCACTGTGAGCAACTTGATGAGTCTCTGTATTCTGTTTGTGAGCAGCGCAAGAGGCTCTGGTTGGATCTATATAGTGGTCTCATGCAGTGGCAAAGGCTTGACCAAGAACAATAAGCAAATAATTTTTGGCTGTTTTAGTACTGCCTTTCATAACTTTGCATTGTTTTGATGAGAACATAGCTAGCTCACAAGAGCAAATTATGTAACATTAAAGGTGCCATAATTCAGTTTTTATGATTTTGTTTTCAAATTAATTAATCAGTTTTTATCAACAATTATTACATGTTAGTTTGTGCTTGATGACTGCGCTGATGACTCACCTTGTGCTGCTGGTAGCGCATGCTAAAGGTTTTAATTTTGTCCAATACATTAAACTTTGTAATCCTGTATTGGAAACATATTTTGTTTTACATATTTTTTCAGATTTCTTTACATCACACATTTGACCACTTTCGTGATTGACAGTTGAGTGATTTTCTTATGTACAGGGTTTCCGCAGGTCCTTAAAGTCTGAAATTCAATTATCTAAATTCAAGGTCTTAAATTGTCTTTTGTTGTTGTAAAGTCTTAAGTATAATTTTCAGAGGTCTTAAAAATGTGACCGGTGATGTCGACTAAGTTACTTTAGTATGTTGCCTCTGATGCAAAATGTATAGTGATTTACGTCACTTCAATGGTTGAAGGAACAGATTTGTTTTTTGGCAGTAGAGCAGAACCACACTTGCAACTTTACTGAGTTTGCGTTACCTCAGCCAGAGACTGTTTAACTAGCTGCTTTAGCGACTCTGCCTTGCCAAATCACAGGCACAGTCCTTTCAAAAAAGCGATTTATGCTGCAATCCATTGCAAGTCGGAAGTCGATAGTTCCGAGTCGGTATTCCCGACTTCTGATCTAAATGTGCTCATTTGAGCAGATGCTAAAACATAAAACAGCTGTCAAATACTGTTTGCTTTTTTGCATTCATTTTTGTTGCAAATTTGGTCTTAAATTGTATTCTTAGTGGCATTAAAAGGTCTTAAAAAGTCTTAAATTTAACTTGCTGAAACCTGTAGAAACCCTGTATGTAGAACATCTGTCAGAAAGTTATGATTGGTACATCCCAACAGTGTTTCCGATAGTGCAGAACTTTACTTTTCTGTTTTTCAATGATCATCTAAGGGAACAAATGTTCAATGCACAGGAGAAGAAGATGAATGTTCAAGAGAACAGTTCAAAAGAGCAAAAAACCCCACTTCATATAACTAAAGCTTTCTTCTGCTGCCGGTATATTCTATAAGTGAACATAAATATGAACAGATATAGACTATCCTAAAATAAATAATCCAAAATAATAGAAATAAAAAACAATACAAAAGCAAGGTATGTTGCAGTGTCTGACGCACTGATCAGACATCGCCCGACCTTAGATGCGCCTTAGTTTTGTATTTTAGGTGTCAATATAATGTCCTGTCAGTTTGCCCAAATCTAAGTAATGTATGGCTCCGCTCTGCACTGGTGGAAAACTATCAGAGATGGAGTAAGAGGTTCTAACAAACAATGGGTCTGTCAGCTACTGTCAGTGTTAAATCCTCATTTCTCTTCAATTGTGTTTGTTCAATAGTTAGTTCAATTACTTAGGCCAGTGGTCTTCAACCCTGTTACTCGGGGCCCTCAACCCTGGTCCTCGGGGCCCTCAACCCTGCTGGTTTTCCTTCCTACCAGGTAGTTAATTAGATTCACCTGGTGTGCCAGGGGTTAATCAGCCCCTGATGAGACAGCTGGAATGAAAACCAGCAGGGCTGTGGGCCCTGAGGACCAGGGTTGAAGACCACTGACTTAGGCATTTTGAATTTTAGCCAGTTATTTTTTTCCCCCATTAGCGACATTGGATACTTAAAAAACAAAAACAACAACAATATTTTCCCTCACTTATCCTGAAAACTGCTTGTTAGCATTGTTGGCATTTCTCATTGAAACCAATACTTAGAGCTAGCCATCAGCTGACATGCTAACTTTCGCTAGCAATACTTGTTGGTTTGTAGTGTAGAATGCCAACATACCCTTTTTTGGCCACCTGAAATGCCAGTTCACCACAATGTCATAAGAACATGGTGAGCAAAAATAAAATTCAAAATGTCTAGTTATTTCTTTTGATTATGATTGATTTGATGTACATATTGTATCGTGTTGTTATTGATGAGAAGCAATTTAATGGCGTTTGATTCCATCCTTTGAGCAGCATTAGCGGGTGGAGCAGGCCATGACTGACTGAGGGCTTACAGTATGGTTTCTTCAACTGTGGAATAGAGCTTTTAAAAAAATAAATAAAAACAATTTGCAGGTTTGGATGTACAGGTGAACCCAGTGACATAATTTGTAGTCTGAGTAAGTGGTTATGTACAGTGAGCATGTGACCAGGTTGTGTAGATGATTTGAGCCAGACACATCTTGGCTGGTGGAGCAGACAGCATTAGTTAACTAGTAGTATAAGCTAACTAGCGATGTCACAAGCCATCATACAGATTATTTTACAGTAGGAAAGTTTAATTTCTGGATTTCCTGAACAGACAATGTTGACTGTAATATTACATCACTTCCCCCTCAAGTACTAGGTAACTTATACTTGTAGAAAATCCTGGTATGAACCTTCATCTCACCAGAGACTTGATGTTAACTGCTGTTAACCTAGCAATCTTAAGAACTAGAAAATGATAGAATTTATTTTTGTCTGATCCACTGGAGTTCCATTCTTTGTAGAAATACATCTTAACCTATAAGTTAAGACTACATGATATGATAATACATTTGCAGTATTTTGGTAAATGCCGCTGTTGCAATTTCAAATGTGATAAACACTGCAGTCAAAACCTTATTTCCTTGTGACCAAAGAAAGCTTCAGTGATTAACTCTAAAGATAAGTCTTTACCTGCCAATATTCTCTTATGAGTATAACAAGTATTTTGTAGCACAGTATGTGGCCCGACCCATGCAAGCACGGCGACATTTACATATATGAACAGCCATACCAGCTTCATATAGCCATAGGCTTCATAGTAACCTACCACCAGTTGTCTATGTTTGGGACATATTGCAGAATAACAGTTTCTATCCTGAACTGTGTTCACATTGTGATTTTCTGATTCATAGTTGCACCTTACAACAGCTGTGTTGGCACATCAATCGATCATATTCACCAGAAAAACTGAGGCTATAGACTAGTCCTTTTAATGCTGTAAGTGGCTGAAGCATTCAGCTCTCCTCTGTTGAATAGACGGCTTGTCAAGTAGCCAATTAGTCAACAACTAATGGGGAGGCTTCTGATTGGTCAACAGTTCATCATGGAAGGCTTCTGATTGGTAAATAAGTCAACATGTGCTGTGCATTTCTTTCTCCTTGTGTTTAATTTTTTTTATGCTTTAATATGATTAATATGTAATTACTATTTCTTTCTTTCTCTTTACCTCGACATCATTACAAATAAGGGCAACCTCAGTGAGTCCTCAAGACTTCAATAAATGAATTCATGCAGTGTGCATTAACGCTACAGCACTACTCGGCAATAGATGTACATCATTTTTGATTAATTTAATGACTAGCGTAAAAAAGAAAAAATAGGTTTTTAAACATCTTCTACAGTTTTAGATATTGCATATATTCAGATCACAACCCAAACCTTTCCAAATTTTTCCACACGAAAAAAAACTTGCAACATTGGGAGATGGGAAAGTTGTTAATGTGGCCACCAAGCTCTGCACTGTATTGATGGCTATAACCTAACTTATGGTTAAGTTGGGTTACAGCCATCAATAAGCATAATTAAGGATTCAGTCTAAACCCACTAGGGTTCTTGTAATTTGGGGACCCACCAGAAACTGGCCCCCAGATTACTTACTGGGTTTGACATGCAACTTAAGAAATGAATCATCGCGGCTTTGGCTACTGGCTGTCCTCATATTTTGCCCCTGCTGGCCAACATACACACTCTTACCGTGAACCAGTCAAATGAAAGGAAAACTTGACTCTCTCCCGCTCCCTCCCTCATTTGAGGCCTAGTAGCATCAGTAGTTATATCAGCAGAGCAGTGCAGCAGGTTATCAATTATCAGTTTTTTTCTTATGCTTCTGTTCAACTCTTTTCTGTTGTGTACTCTGTTTAGCATGCTAACAGCTCCATTCACATTCTTTCATCCTCAGCTGGGCACACGAATGGGAGCCACTCACCTTTGGGCTGGCATGTGTGTGAGAGACAGAGCCATCTTGTTTTGATTTATTTTCTCCATCTTTGGTGCTCAGCGCTCACTGCTGTGGGGTTTCTGCACTACACTTCCCAGAGATCACCTGTCAATCAAACAGTGTATCCAGTACTGTGACGTCTTTTTTTCTTTGTCTTTTCTGTTGATGTTTGAGGTTCTGTAAGTGACACTTTTTCTTTGTCTGTTCAGCCATGGTGGCTATCGCTGCACATGCTAACCACCCAGTTCCCAGTTCTTCAATTTATTCCAAACAAAACAGACAAATAAAACCCATCACTTCCTGTGCGCTGGAGGATTTCTCCCAGGAAAGACGTACCTGACACCAGGTGTTTAGAACAGCAAATGGAAAAGCATTCATGTACTCGCTAGAGGTTGGATCCCTGTTGTCATATCACTTGGCCATACAGAGTAGCAAAGCGGTCACTTATTTATATGAAAGTGTCACAGATTATTGCTGTAATCTGTGGGATTGATGAACTGGCTGGAAGCATGGCTGAGAGACCCCAAATAACCAACAGTGTAAAGTTTGACACGGTAAACCCAGAACTAATTGAAATGCAATTTTCTGCCAGTGATCGTTGTATTGATTTAGCTTTGGTGCTGGGAAACCGCAATGCAGTGACAAGTTCCCGTAGTCTCCTTCAAGAAGCAACCTACAAACTCCATTCACTTAAGCCAGAAAATGATCATTAGTTAGTGTTAGTTTGGTTTGGTAAAGTCTTTATCCCTTCCCCTTAGTTGATTCCTTTTTTTTTTTTTTTTAGCAAGCTAAGTGTGTTCTTGATGTTTCTTGTTTTATTGTTGAACATTGTCCTACATTATTGGGCCAATAGCCATTTCAGTGTTAAATATGATATACTTATCATAAAGTAATAAAAATTGGGTGTGCTATTAATCAATAAGGAGTTGAATGAGTAAGCAGAATTGGAATCATAATTAATGAAATTTCCAGTTCCAATTTCTAGGTTTGGGCATGTCAGAGTAATGTTAGCAGTATTACTACACACACGTATTACTTACACACACTTGCCAACTGAAGTGCCAACTGTGTCATACCTAGCTTCACTACTCTTTAAGCCATGACATTTCCACATGCACACGTGTTGGGCACATACAGTCTTTCAGAGTGGCCATGTAAAGACACTGGAATATTCCTACTACCGGACTACGGCATTCTCACACATACCAAACACCAAATACCAAACGTGTGCGTACGCAAGAGACAGAGTGAGTCAACATCCAATAGCAGTGAGAACTTGTTAAGGTGTGTGTGAGAGAGAGAATGTTAGTGTGGTGGTGGTAGTAGTAGGAATATTGCAGTGTCTTTACATGGCGTGCGTGCGTAGCTGGCAGATGGAGGGTTCACATGTTGCCCTTAGACCCCGTGTGATTGCCAGCTGGGTCTGGTCAGTATGAAGCAGTGTTGTCAGAGTTTGTTGTTGTGATGCAGAAAATTATTCCCTCTGTTTCGGTTCTTCATAAAATTCCACCATGCTGAATTTATTTTTTTAATTTATTTTTTATAGTACTACCCATAAAACAGTAGTGAACTTGACATCCCACAATATGAAGCCAACATTTTGAAGGGGTTTAATACCTTTTGACACTCCTAACAACAATATTGATTAGGGATGCACAGATTAATCTGCCACCCATAATTCTAGATAGGTTATAGGTGATTGGCCAATCACAGTTTAAACTGGCTAATCACATTATAGGCCTATATTTGTTATTTATGCTCATGTGCCATTTGACAGTAATTGAATATGGTGTCATTTGTTTTGATAGAGAACGCATCCATTCATTGAAGGGGCCTAACAAAGAAAATGTCATGCAGCCATGAGAATAATTGGTAGTTTGTCGTCATCATTAATAATACTTTATTAAACGTGCACAATTTGAGTTTTCAACCATACTGTTTTCATACTTTTTACTTTGTCTCCTGATCATAAAGTCCTCTGCAGTTTCTTCTCAGGCTCTATCTCTCTTATCTCCATTCCTCCTTCCCTTTCATTCCTCCTGTGACAAGTAATATAAAAATGGAGAGCATTTAACATGACAGCAGCTCCTGCCTAGAAGTGGATTTCCTTCTAAAAAATCACCAAGAGCCACGAGAGAAATATTAAAACTAGTTTAAAAAAAACAAACAAGAATAACATCCAGAGATTGACACGTCTCCTCTGCTGCACCTGAAGTCATTCTGCGTCTGTCAGCAATAAGAACACCACTGAATAGAAATGGGTAGGCATGCAAGGGTAGCCAGGAAGAAGTTGAGATGCTGGGGCAGGACCTGAAACAAGCTTTTCACGCGAGACAGCCCTCAAACCTCAGATTTGGCCCAGTTCTGTAAGGCTGAGTGGGTGACAGTCCTTTAAAGGGAACGTATTTTGCTATTTAAAACTGTTCCCTGGGGGTCTTAACAAGACATTTGTGAAGTCTCTCATTTTCTCCATTGTAAAGAAACAAGCTGCTTTGAGGGCATGGTGGGGTATGTAAATGAGCACTGATCTGATTGGCCGCTCAGAGCAGTGCCGGATGCGGAGAGCAGAGCTCCCATGCTGCTCAAGGTAAACAAATAAGCTTGACGCCGTAATTTACCGTAACCATGGCGGCCGCTCCAGAACCAACACTGAGACATGTACATGTTTGAGCCGGAGTCTCACCCAGAATGGGAAAAGGCAGCTAAGGCGGTTCCACTTAGGAGAACCCAGCAGAACGTTTCTCAATAACAGTTACGTGTAATGTTGTACTTTCGTGCCTTGTGTTTGTGTGTATGTTGGTGTGTGAGCGATTCTCTCTGCTGTAGCCTGTCTGTTTATAGTTCATGTCCATAAGCTTATTGAATACAACTTGCAGACAAGCTAGGATTAACATTTTTGTTGATCTAGTTAGCCAATATATTATTGGATGCAACGTATTTGCATCCAAACAGGGCAGCACAAATAATCATAAGAGGCGATTGTACTACTGGTGGCTAAAGTTTACCGAGCCGGCACGTTCGACGGACTTATGAAACAGACACTGGTCCCAACAAATAACTTTAAGATGAGTCCTGATTCCAACAAATAACATAACTTGCAAATAATATCAAAACATGGTGACACTTACAGATTCCAAGTTTGCAGATGGGTCACGTACAGTATGAATTGCTCCATCTTTAAGCTTCAATTTAGATGCTAATCCTGCTGTGAATGGCCCTCGTTGCTGAAGCAGTCCGACGTGAAGTGATTATCACACACATACAAAAATGAGCTAACTGTTGTCGGGACGTTGCCATTGGCATTTTTGCGTGTTGGGAGACTGTGCAGGGACCTATGTTAATGCCTGCATCCTACAACAGAACAACTGGAGTGTTGGGATCATGGGGACATGTTGTCGTTGTAGCTCCAATGTTCGCGAAGTAATGGTGCATTCCATTGTACTCAGAACTCGGAAAAAAACGACCTCCAACATGGAAAAGTGCAATAGAACAGTCATTCAAGTCGGAATCTCGGGCAAGACTGGCCTGAATTCGCCAATATCAACATACCTGACGTCACAGCAATATAGCGGCACACTCCGTGAACAGTCAAATTTTACTTCATATGTTGTTTTTGTTATGAAAACATGTTGAAACAACTTTGTAGTTTACATTTGTAATGTAATTTGGTTGATTTGAGCTCAATGTTACAAGATAGAAGTCTTTACTAGGGTGCGGTACTAGCCTAGATGCACTGGAACACATTTAGATTGGAAGTTGAGAACACCGACTCGGCATTATTGACTTTCGAGTACAATGGAATGCACCATAAGCAACAGCTTGCGGTGCTGCTAGGAGCTGCATTTTGAGATGAGGTAAATGGGAGTGGTTATTCACCTGGGGGTGGGCATGCTCTGAGAGGGGTTGGATTATGCTAACAGTGGCCTGTTATGACGTCTAAACAGGGGACTTTTCAAAACGGCCTGTTTTTTGGACCATTTTTTGAAAAAGGAAACTACAGAAAAACTTCCAGATTTCAAATTTTTTCGGCTACTAAAGTCAGTGATAACGTGGAACATGTATAAGGGCCAGGAATAAGCTATTTTCCATAATAGGTCCCCTTTAAAAGTGTCTTTGTAGTATTTTTTGCACTTAAAGGATGTTGCCAAAGGACAACCTTTACCAATTGACTTATACACAGGATTACACATACACAGAACAGATGTAAGTTCTTCAATGACTCACTGGTCAACTTCTTGCAGGTTGTAACTATTCAGTGTGTCATGTATCACATTTCTTGTACTACACAAAAGGCCCTTTTCGACAGCGAGAACTTTCCCCCGGTACTAGGGACTTTTCGCGGTACTCAGCGCGTTTCGATTACCGGGACCAGGGTCTAAATAAAGTACCGGGGAAGTTTTAATCCCCCTAAACGTCCCTGCTCGGGGGGTAGTACTTTTCAAAAGTACCGGTACTTTGGGGTGGGCGTTGCAGCGCTGAACATTTCTGATTGGTCGAGTACCAGCGGGTCACAGGTCGGCATTCTCTGGCGCAGTGGCCACTGAAGACTGGGCTACTGTTGTTGTTGGAAGCTATGGTGGAAGACACGGAAATGGACGACAGTCGGTTGAAGGTAAGTCACATACGGCCCACACAAGACTTGTTAAATGCTATAACGCTAACTGATGTCATGTGTCATGTTATTTGTTACCCTAGCCAAAAGCTAACGTTAGCTACATGCTCACGCCAACCGCTAATGGTGTAGAATCGTGGTGTTCGTAAGGCATGGGTTGGCTAAATCCATCGTATAAAATTATATCGTGTTAATGTCATTGCAGTGAGACAAAACCTAACGTTATTTTTTTTTTTCCCAACATGTTTTTCAGATGAAACGGGCGGGCACACTGAACTGCAGGCTGCAGAGACTAGTGTTTACCCCTGCGATCACCAGCAGCCTATCAGTTCTTGGTCAGCTTGCCCAGTCGCTGAGCCAACGAAAAAGCTACACTGCCCCACCACTTGACTAAAGACTTAACTTTTATTTATGCCTTTGTATTTTGCACATTTATATTTTGATTAATAAATAGTTAATACAAATGTGTGTATAGTGGCTGTTCTTGTAAATCTGAAAACAATGAGAAAATTGCTGAATTGCAGGTGATGTGTTTAACAAGTTAAAACAATAGTTATGCAGCTGTGACAATTTTTATTGATAAAAATAAACAGTACATGGGTCACAGACAAAAACAATGTACAACAGGTGTATACAGAATGGGAAAAGGCTATCAGGCTGGTTTAATGCAGTAGCACCCCATTCTTCTCTCACCATTCATTTCACACAGATTATGCAGAACACAACATGCTGGAAAGTTGGAACCACGGTTTCCCACCACTCCGTTGCTCTATTGTGTACCCAAACGGATGGCGAGTCAGTCTCAGTCATCTCACGGTCAATCTCCGCAATAATCTCCGCTCGTAAAATCCGTTATTATTTTAAGTCTAGCATTTCGGGCGTTTTGAATCCTTTGCTTCTACTGCTCGTCTCTTCCAGCGCTGACTC
>CABFOQ010051459.1:0-11009 GCA_900660455.1 Gephyroberyx darwinii
GTATCATTCCTATGGCTTTTAACTCCAATACACTCTAGGACTTAGCTGCTGTCTTAGTTGCAGAAGTCACGTCAACAAAGCGCGAGGCTCTGCGAGCAGATCGACGCGGAGCTGAAGATTCCTGCGATGGTTTAAACGTCGTAAGTGAATTGAATTTTCTTAATTATGGTAAAAGTCATAAAGTGGTGTATTGTGTTGTGAATCACCCATCAGGGTCAGGGCGTAATCCCTCACCTCTTAAGACGATCTCTGTTTTCATTTCCTAATTGAGAGATGGATGGGACTTTCTCTGATCTCTCACTATCACTCTCTCTCTCTCTCTCTATTTCTTTCTCTATGTCTCTCACCCCACCCCCCCTCTCTCTCACTAAGCCCCATTTTCTTGCCCCATCCTGTGAAAGCTCCGCACTCCCCAGTCAAAGTGTTCAAAGTCTCCGGGATTTGGGACATTTCATTGCGGGCCTAAGAAGTGTTTTCCTTTAGCGGAGCCAAGCCCCTTTTAAAACAACCCCGAAAGTGACGGGAAATCCCTCTCACACCAAATCTTCTAAAGCTCTCTGTTCGGAAATTTATGGTTAAAAGGAAAATGAAAAAATCAAAGAAGAACTTAATCTGCTTTTTGGCTCGTCAGCGTGAGAGAGATAGAAATAGATAGAAAAGAGTTATGAAAAGTGAAATCTACTATATCAGAGATCGTTAATCTTTTATTAGTTAATTGAATTTCCACTTGAGGCATTTCGCTGACGTTGAGCCAGACTGACTCTCAAGCAGCAAGCTGGTGGGGTTTCTGTGTGTTGCTCAAGGACACTTCAACAGGGGATCGAACCTGTGGCTTTCTTGATACGGCTCAGTGTCTCCAGCAAGTAGGCCACCTTTCCAGTCACTGGCACCAAAACCATCTTAAACATCTTCTGAAGCGTTTTACGAGCTGCTGTCAGCCCAGTGATGTCACAGCACTGGGGACACTGTTGCAAAGTGATTGGTCGCCACAGCAGTGACCTCATGACTTATCACCAAAGATGTCGCCAAAAACAACAAAAACAAGAAACTCATCGAGATCATTTAAAGGAAAACACTTCTTAGTGATGTACCCTCCATTCCTGGGTCCATTTAGTTGTTTGGCGTGTTGTTCTTCCTCCAGTCGTAGACGACGTGACGTCACGTTGAGATGTTTCCAGTCTGACATCAGAAAATGTTTCATGATCTAAAACATCAACGGTAACTGTCAGGTTTTGGTGTCAGCCAATCAGAATCAAAGAGCAAGAGCTTCTTTCTAGACCGACGATCTACCTATCTATCTATCTATCTATCTATCTATCTATCTATCTATCTATCTATCTATCTATCTATCTATCTATCTATCTATCTATCTATCTATCTATCTATCTATCTATCTATCTATCTATCTATCTATCTATCTATCTATCTATCTATCTCTCTATCTATCTATCTGCTCTTTTAAAAGTAAGAACCTTTTATTTATCTCATGTGGTTTGTGTGATGTGGTCGGCGTTTGGATTTGTTGGGTTTTTCTGTCTGACCTGGTTCAGCTTGTGATGCCTGTGACAGTCCAGTTCAGATAGACGGTCCAGTTCAGATAGACGGTCCAGTTCAGATAGACGGTCCAGTTCAGATAGACAGTCCAGTTCAGATAGACAGTCCAGTTCAGATAGATAGTCCAGTTCAGATAGACGGTCCAGTTCAGATTGACCCTGTTCACACACTTTCTTGTCTAATATGCATTATAACACCTCAGTCTGTAAAGTGTGTGTGGCGTTCCTTTCACTCCATTCCCACTGTCACCTTGTCTCGTAGTATTTCAGTGTTTCATCTCGTTGTTTGTCATTTTATTGTGTGATTTATGGGCGTGGCCCAGCGCTGTAGCACTGGACTACAGTCTCCCACAACTCCCTAGGACCTCAGGGTGACAGCCTACCATGCCTACCTAGATCTGTGTGATGTTAGTTTGTTAGTAGGAGGCCTGTTTTGTTTGGCATTCAATGCAGCCTTATTACCGCCGTAGTACCGTGATGTTTTATTTAGGTGTGCATTTGTGTGAAAGGGCCACTCGAGGTGTGACACCCAGGGGCCCCCCGGGGTGTCAGCCGCTTCCTCGCTGCCTCAGGTGTACTGGAACAACAGGCTCTGTTATACACACCTCTCAGATCTTTAAGAACACCCAATTCAATTAACGTGCACACACACACACACACACACACACACACACACACACACACACACACTCACACACACTTATGATGCATTATCATCATATCATTTTGAATTTTCATTGTTCATCAGCAGTAGTAATGTAATTTGTGCTGCTACACAGGTTGGGATAGACTTGATGCTGCCCTACTGGAGGTTAGGAAATTTCACTTTCAAATTAAAAGCCTAAAGTTACTTTTGAAAACAATAATTATTGCTCCACAAAAATCAGCATATGTTCATAGAGAGGGGTTTTATTTTGAAAAGTGCCAGGAAATGATTACTACACTTTTACTACTATAATACAAAGTGTATGTTGTTCAGCTTTTGCCAGCTTATTGGGTTTCTTCATAATTTGTAGTTGGTGGTAATGGTAATTTGATGACCAACTGGTGACGGTAACAGTATTGAGAGACGTAGCCACAACGTCATCAGTTGGTAAATCATGATGTGTTAGCTAGGCAGCTAGCCAGCATATCTGTGAGGCCTGAGCACGATAGCAGGATGGGATTGGACGCTACAAAGCCCCACTGAAGGGGAGATGAAGGGACTTTCCTCACAAAGGCAGGGGTTCCCGTATGGCTCAGCACGACAAAGGGTTATGCTTGTAACAGAGGTGTTTTCACAAAGTCTTGCTCACTTGTTGTTTGCACACACACACACACGCGCATCCATACACACAAAAACATGCCACACATCACCCACACAACACATGCCACTCGCCCACTTCCTGTAGGTCAGACTTCCTACTGTGGTACAAACACTCTTTGCGGTTGTAAATCGCTGCTTTCCAAACAAGTCAACTGGCCCTTCTGACATTCTGCCTTTCATTTCCAGATACCATCATGCATCGCATGCGGCCCCTTGTTACATCTCAATCACAGAGGTGGTACAGTGAGTGAAGTTGTTCAACACAACAGCCATGTAGCGTGCCTTTGACTCACGCCACAAACAAGGTGTTGAAAAGGCCTCACAAGTCCACTGTTGGCAGCCAACTGGACAGATGGGCCTTTAATGCTGATGGTTAATGTGTGTGTGTGTATGTGTGAGAGAGAGAGAGAGAGAGAGAGAGAGAGAGAGAGAGCAGCAACATAACACAATCAGCAGGAGCAGCAAACACAAGCAGAGGAACATCTGTGGAGCACTGGAAAGCCAAATCGTCTCCGCTGGGAGACAGTGACCACGGACACACGGGCATATGGATGGGCCAGAGCTTTCCAACGAGGCCAAATAATGATTGATGCTAGCGCTCGCTCACTACACAACATCCTGTGCATACCCAATTCACGGGAGAGGCCCTGTTACAGCCAAATGAGCAAATAAGCCATAATTTCATTGTCATTGACGATCGAATTATCCACCTAGTCTAATTCGGAGCAGGGCACAGATAGTTAGTTTCTATTTCGCTGTAGCTGCCATTAGGAAGGAATGAGGCGATAATAATAACGATGTGCTCTGTGCGTCATTGAAATCTCTGGGCTGAGAAATGCAATACATCTTTTTTGGCATAGTGCTGAGTTTGGAGAATGACGAAAAGTTTTGTAACAGCAGCAGCCGTCTTAAACTTACAGTACTTACAGTAAATCCTAACCGACACTGAATTCAGTTCACAAAACTTAATAGGTTATATACAGGGATGTAAGAGGGGTGTTAACCTACCGAAACACAAATCCGCCTTTTTGAGTTGTGAAATATTGTGCACCCACCCTTTCAAGCTGATATATAATTATCTAACACTAGGTAGTGCTAGTAGGTAGTGCTAGACTGGTGTAGGTTTGATAAAAATGAGTCATTATAGCAAGGATCCTCTTTTAAAAGTGTATTTTCTTTTTGTTTGCCACCATCACCAGTAATGCATCATTTCCAAAGCAATCTGTATCAGAACGGGGAGAAACAAAAATATAGTTTCAGGCCGGCACGCACCACCGGCCATTAAGAATGTGCTCAGGCCGTGTTCACATCCTCTCCCACGGGTTCCTTCATCCTATGCTAACAGAGCCGCAGGGTTTTTCGCTTCCCGTCTCAAGAGACACGGTAGCGATGGCCTCCTGGCGTAATTAGCACGTGTCTACAGATGGAGTTTCAGATGGATCCTGCGACAAATTAGTTTGCAGAATTTTTTGAATGCTAGGTGGTTTTGATTTTTGCAATATTGAATACATATTCCTCAAAATGAGCAACTTCTTCAAACTGAGGCTGCAGGTCTTAAGGGGGAAAAAGTACTTTCACACTGTTCACATTAGATGCTTCTCGCCACCAAGTTTATTATTTAGCTTTAAATACAGCCTGTTTCAAAAGTAGGTTACATTTTATATACATTATTCTAGAAGTATAATTTGTAACATTGTTATTATCAATTGAATGTTGCTTAATACGTTTAAAATTACTAAAATTATACAGTTATTATTGTACTTTTGAAAAACATTTTATTCATACTAAACGATTGAATGAACATAATTTATTGATTGCTTTTATCTGCCTTAGTGTCCATTTAGTTCTCCAGCTGCAGTAAAGACATGCATGTCTATTTATTAGCCATAGTAATGGGAACAACTGTGGCTATTGATCGGCTTTATGGAGCAAAACAATCAGTCTGCTCTTTACATCACGCTCTGCACACTGGCGCTTTGTCTATACACTCGCAACAGCACTGCTTGTTGGGGAGTGATTGTCGCTCTATGTGTAGAGTTGTATTGTGCTGTAGCCGTGTGAGGGTACTAGTGGGAACTCAAAGACCTCTTTGTCAACCGCATAAAGGGGCTTGTACTCAAAGTCCCAAGACAATCACAGACATGAAACTGATATGGTTGTTTAAACATTTTATGCACATACACATTCCTCACACTCACACACTGCATGTCTTCATTGACAATTTGAAATTGCACACACACGCATTTGTATCATGGGCACTGAACTTTATTTAAAAGTGGAGGGGCATGATCCATCCGGGGTCCTCCAGAGGTAATCATAACAACTCCCTGCAATTCTAAGCGGTTAAATGTGGTTGGTTTGATTGTCATCAGGCTGCCATTCAATATCCTTTTCTCACTTTTCATCCAGCAGAGATTTCTGACCAACCTCTCTCTGCTCTGTTGTGCTCCTGACCTCTCTGTCTCCACTGTGAGTGTTGTCTTTTCTTCCGCCGGCTGTGTCGTATGAAATGTTGAAGTGAATCCTATCCGCAGAGGCATTGCTTTATAGAACAGATAAATACAGGCAACCAACAAAAGAATGGAAACATCACGTTTTATTGCGCTGCGAGGTTATTTCAAAATGCATTCACTTGGGATTTTGTGAGAAGGAAATGTATGAGAAAGTATAAAAGTCAAATAACACAGGATTGTAGTTTGCATACATTTTCACTGCCTTTGGTTCATTTGGGCTTAATGGCCACTCGTGCAAACATTTCAAATCATATGTGACTCAGATTGTGCATTTTCCTTTCAAATGTGTCTTTCTTGCTGACAAAGTCTGGATATTAGAATATTATGTGATACGTGTCTTTCCTACGGATGGCTTAGGGTTAGTGAGTCCAGTCCTTCAAGTTTCAAAGATAACGTGAATCATGCAACCTAGAAACTGAAATGCATGCTTTCACACACATTTCTATGATTTCCTTCCCACTTTGATGGAACTCAAAATAGCTAAACATCCCGAATGAATGTATAGTGTAATAACTGTAATACCTGTGCTGCCAGTATAAAGAGATCTACCCCCCTGCCCCTCTACGTACCTATGATGTGTATGTGATGTACCGTAATCAGGCTTCCTGAGTGGGTGTGAGCTGAACCTCTCCTACGGGACCTGCTGCAGGAGATGAGATAAAAACAATTGCCTCGTTATCGTATACATATTGATATGAGTCACGCTGCTCATACTCATGTGGTTATCAACAGCGTCCATGTCTCCATTCATTGCATCTCGTGGTGGTTTATAGTATTTGATAATGGTACACAGCATCATCGTAGGTGTTAATTGAACTGTGGAAATCAACACCATGCCAGCGTTGATAGGAGTGCACACAATCAGAGTTAATTTAACTCTTTTAGATGTTTTTTTTCCACAAGCGAACAAGCAACTCTCCAATCAAGACTTGTCAGCTCTGTGGTAATTCATAGTGTCTCTTTGTGGTAATTTAGTACTATTTTCTCTCATTTTCTGTTGTGGCGTGTTATATTGACGCTGCCTTACAGATTCACTCTTATTTTCTAACAATACATCCTCTATTCTCATTCTTCCATCCATCCATCCACCCGACTACCCATCTCTCCATCCGTCGTCCATACTGCCATACATCTCTCTCTCTCTCGTTCTCTCTCTCGCTCCATCCATCGCTGTATATTTTCTTCACTCTCGATTCTTCCCGTGGACCCGCCACCACCATGACATGTTGTTACTCACAATTTATCAGCTACTCAGTCTGCACCATGTTGGGCTGTATAGAGTTTGGCTTGATAGATGACCTCACACACACACATACACACACATAGTCACACACAGACCAAAAGGAAAAGAAAGAGAAGGACTGAGTTTAGTTCTATTTAAAAAAGATCACCTGAAGTTTGTTCAGTATCTCTAAAAATGAGAGAATATAGAGGATGTGATATGCACAAACGTGTTATCACCTCTTATGTTTTTAAAAAAAAATAATCTTGGGCTCTTATTTTTTTGATATGTCATTCCAACTATTCCAATCACCATTCCACTATTTCAGTTTCAGATAAAATAATACTCTATAGTATAAAAAATACTCTTATCACTCCTTTATGTGTCAGATTGAAGTTGAATTGTCCAGAAACCATCCCCATCGCTTTATTCATCTGTGGTCGCCCTCTCCATTGGTGCAGGCGCACACTGAGCCAGCTTGAATGAGGAATGGCAGAAAGGTTAGCTTTTTCAGGGTGGCAGTCGTCCTATTACTTTGAATAAATCAAGCGTGAGGATGACGAGAACATTGAACCTGATCATTCACACGGGAGCATAAAAAGGCACGGTTGAGTTTTTCAGACTTTTCGAGGTAAGAGAGGATGCAGTGTAACGGGAAAGTAATATAATCAAGCAGTGTAGCGAATTACTGCTCCCAGGGAGCAATAACTAAATCAATAATATTACTTAACGCTGTTTCGAATGTGTGCTATGAATATTTAAGTAAGTGTGGGCACAATTTGTTTCCTCCTTTTGGAATGAAACTCTTTTAAGTTATTGGTGATTAACTGCAAAGGGTGCGGTCCATTTTGCGTCTGCCTCCGTGAGCACTGAAGAAATCCTGGAGGAAAGGATGTGATTTTAGTGCTCCATCATATTATGCCCAAGCAATAAATATAGTGACTCATGACAGATTTAGAACTACCACAGTAATGCGCTTACAGTTTTATCTTCCTTTGATGTGGGCCATTAGTAATCATTCCAGCGCCGCTTTATGCGTTTGACAAAGCAGCCAAGGCCAAGCATTTTCTAATTAGCCCTTATTATCTTGAAGTTTATTGCAGTCACTCTCTACACGACGTCACCGCGGTAGTCCTCCCTCGAACAATACCTCCACATTAACATTTTGCATTGTCTGTTTAACGAGGTTCGAGCGCTTTGTGTTCCTCTCTCTGCCACTCATCTGGGAGTCAGGACAGTACAGGACAGCACGGGACAGGACAGGACAGGACAGCACAGGACAGGACAGGACAGGACAGCATGGGACAGGACAGGACAGCACGGGACAGGGCAGGACAGGACAGCATGGGACAGGACAGGACAGCACGGGACAGGGCAGGACAGGTTAGGACAGGACAGGACTCCCCGTTACCGAGACTTCATCACTGACCACGAGACCACTGATATAGTGAAGGGGCCTCTGCGTGTTTGTGCACATATGTGTCTTTGTGTGTGTCTGTCTGTGTGTACTTTAACACGCTGCAGGGTCTGCCTGGCTGTGATTATGCCCATGGTAGCTGATAGCAGGCAGTGTAATCATCAGCGCCTTATTGCTTATTGTTCCCGCTCTTTAAAGACACGCTTGTCGTCACTGAAAAGAGGAAAGAAAAAATAAATAATGGGGGAAAAAAAAGATAAAAGGAAGACAGAAAGACACCGGAGTCCACCAGAGATGCTGGAGGGGACTCTCAAAAAAACAAAACAATGATTCTTTATTTTTCTTCTTCTGTATCACTCTCTGTGTTGCTTATGCTTTCTTCCTCTTCTTCCATCAATCCTTCCCTCCTCAAATTTCCTCTTCCTTACATCACATGCAGAAAAATCAAAACATGGTAAGCATGAAGGTAAGAGGAGTGTTAGTGGCATGGCGCACAAGCATCTCATCTCCCAGTGAGAGAGTTGTTTTTTCCCCCTTTCTTCTTCTCTGGTGTAAAAGTACAAGGCTGACAGAATGTTCAAAGTGTTCAGGATCAAAGAAGAGCACTCAGCTTTTCTGAGTGACGGGGGTGGGATTGGATCCAGAGGGTTAGCTAGTGTCAGACCACATCACGCCTCTCTCCTTCGCTATCACCCACTGACTTTCTTTCTCTCTCTCATTCTCCCTCTCTTTTGCCGTCTTTCCAGCTTCTGCGTTTGCTGTATCTCGCTTTATCTCCCTTTCCCATTCTCTCTTTCTCCCAATCTCTCCTCATCTCTTTCTCACTTTCTCTCTGATCCATCCATCTCATTACTCTACCCCTCACTGTAAATATCCATCTAGTTTTGTATCCATCTATCCCTCCCTTTCTGCCTTTCTCCCTCCTTCCCTCACTCCCTCCATCTGTGCCTCTCTCCCTGATCTCATTCATTTCCTGTGGAGGCCCATAAGGCGGCGAGTGGATCTAATATTGATGGCTATTCTAATCAGGTGTAGCAGTTTCAAACGTGGCAAGACTTAATTTCCAAATTGATGATAAACGATAAATCAAACACATCGTAATATTAAAGCGCCGGAAGGGATCCAAGTCCTTGAGGAGGCGTGCTTTGCACTGGAGGGCCGTGGCTAGGCGGTTACAATGGAGCAGTAAAGGATTCAATTAGATTCCATTTGATTTCCCTGTTGCACTTCCAAGCACAATCCGTGTACAGTACTTTACACTGAAAGGCTTAACCGCACCTTTTAAAAATGGCACAGTTCATTCAGATGTGTGAAATGGGCTGATGAGATCCAGTAGCTAATATCATACCATGTACTCACAGTGTGAACGGAGCTCCTGATCTATCATCCATTTCATCCTGTTCTCTCTACTGTTTCTTATTACTGTACACAGCATGTTTCAAATAAAGCAGACATGGCATGAAAATAATCTTCAAAGTGGTAAGCCTTAATTCCAGCATGGCTCACCCTGTTAAAATACTGGTGCCCCACTACTGGCTGTGTTTACAATACACAGGGTTAAGAGGTTTTTCATATATTCTTTGAAAGTGGCAAAACCCTTTTTTTCCCATGGAAGATTCAGGATCTGGCCTTTTTAGAAAAAACAAATAAGTTAGATCCTAAATCCAAATCTTCAAGTGAAGATCCTGTCTGTGATGAGTAATGCACCGTAACCGAACCATAATTCTAACAACTCATGTAATTGTAGGTGAGTGCTTCCTTTAAACCCGCCGAGCAGACATCACAGAAGATGACAGTCTTTCTGATGTCAACCGGCCATTGTAAAGAGTCTCCCAGATGTCAGACCTGTAATAACTCTGTCACTTACTTGCAATTATGTATACAGATAACGCAAAATAGGCCCACACACACCCACACACACTTTTCCTCCCCACCTACTGTGAAAAACCGGTTGCCAGTCTATCTGTTGACATTATGAGAACACCAGGTGCTCGGAGCATCAGTTCCCCCTCGCTAATGTGTCCCCTTGATGTGTCTCCATCTTTGTACCTGTGTGTGTGTGTGTGTGTGTATGAATTGGATGAGGTGTGGTGAGGTTATAGAATTGTTCCCCAAGTAGTGACAGCTCTCTGCATCATGGCTCTGCTGTTTCTTAGACTGTGTTAACACAATAAAATACGGAGCAGACTAATCCAGCAGTGAGACAGGGGTGTGTTTGTGTGTGTGTGTATGTGTGCTGGGTGGGTGTGTGTATCTGTGCCTCATATTTGTGCCGGTGTCTATTGCACCAGTTGGTGTGGAAGGAATATATCAGTCACTTTGTGAAGAGCGATCCCCAAGGCGCTCTCTCTCTCTCTCTCATCACAATTCGGCCACTTTGAAATGCAGAGAGCGTCGGCATGGTCTGTGGCTAAGCCAGGGCTTGATGCTGTCTTTCAGATAGGGTGAACTTTTAAAAGAGCCAGGGAAATAGCTGAGTGATGGGGTTGAGGGAATATGGCAAATAGTTGGGATGAGACCAGAGCAGAGCCGGATCTCAGGGGCGAGCCATAAATAAATGAGGCCGGGCCATTGAACTCACTGAGGTCCGGCTGCTTGGCCTCCGAAGGAGAAATTGAGTGGGTGGCTGCGGGCTTAAGGACATACACAGTGCTTTATCCAAAAGCAAGTACAAAGAGACGGCGCTTCAAACACCAGTATGGGATTTAAGATGCACGCAGGGCATGAAGGTGAGACGAGGTAAAGCGGTCCAGGATGTTGGACCGAGGGGTTCGGTGGAGGATGTTTAGTATTAAGGGGTGAATGGATTGATTGATTTGTGTGTGACTGTTTTTTTTTGCTTTGGTATTCAAAGTGTTATCATCTGATTTGTCCGCCAGTTCTGACGCACCTCGCTCATAGATTGGGGTTTGTAAACAAGGTTCCTTGCCTCACCCTGCCCTGCCTCCCTCCCTTTCAACTTTCCCTCTCTCCCGGTGTGATTATGAGGAATATAATG
>CABFOQ010051465.1:0-16046 GCA_900660455.1 Gephyroberyx darwinii
GCCAAAACTGACATCAAGACAACTGCGATATCCCGAGAACCCGAAGCTGTGACGGCATCAACCTGGGTCATATGTTTACACTAGACATGCTGGGAACTCGAGACTGCCTGCTCGTGTGTGTCCGTGTCATTTTGCTGTTTTCGGATTAAATGTTGCCTTCAACCGGTTTGGTGTGATATTTGTGCTGTTGATGTTGAGAGAGGTGTTGCCTGTGTGGTGCAGGCACACGTTTGCTTTTGGCTGCAGATCTCTGGATGTTATTCTTGGGTTGTTTTTTACTCGTTTTAATATTTTCTCACGGCTCCTGGTGATATTTTAGAAGGACGTCCACTTCTAGGAAGAGTTGCTGTCATGTTAAATGTTCTCCATTTGTATGTTATTTGTCTCACAGTGGACTAATGGAGCCCAAATCTTTTTGATATGACTTTATAATCTTCCTCAGACTGATGCTCACTGCTCTCTTCCTGAGGTCCTCTGAGGTCGCTTTGATCATAGCGTAGTGCTTTTCTTTCCGCTGCATGGGTAACACCAAACTGACCAGGTTTCCCACCAGTATTTGTAGGAGTGCCACGCAAACGCCTCCCCAAAGATCTGACCTTTGATTGGTTAACTTCATATCCAATTACTCACCCACCTGATTCTACTTAACTATGTGATTTAACTAATGAGCGGAAGTTCACTTATTTTTGCACCTGCACTAATTCCCTTTCATCTATTTTTATTTTCATTTCCTGTAAAAAACATATGAAATTGTTAAATATAGATCCTTTATTAGTGTTAAAATTTGATCAAATAAATATTGCATGGTAAAAGGGGTTCACACACTTTCAATCGTGTGTGTGTACGCACATAAATGCCTCACTGCTTTTTGCAATTTTTTTCTCCAGTTGTGCCAGTTATTTTATGTCGATGAGCCAAGTCCCAGATCAGTCAGACAAAATATATCAGAGTGTCTGTCTAGCTCTGCTGTTCACACACACACACAAGCAGACACACACACACACCACTGTCCATCTGTCTGCCTCCGTGTCACAGCTTATGCCATTAAGGTCTTAAAAGAGGGCATCTTCTGAGCTGTCTGATATCACATAGACACACACACACACACACACCCTTATGAAAGCAGACACATAACCCATTTCTATGCCACTTACACAACCACTTATATCCCATTATGGTTTTTTAGTTGTAGGTTGACTATAACGTCCGTCTTAATGTCTACGGATGGGTAACTCGTTTGTTATTGGCTTGGTTCCTTGTTAGTTACCTCACCTACAAACAGGATATGGATAAATTCCTTGCAAGCTTGTTTTGAGTTAAAGAAGGTTGATTTACGTTTTGCTTATGGCAATGATTAGACGTTTCTTGATGTTGGCGTGACAGCCTGACACCTTTACTACCAGAGGAAGGACATCTGAGTCCAATCCTGTTACTGATCATCTTCTTCCACTGCCTATGGGGCACCTGGATGTTAGCACCTTCTGTACTAGCTGATTACCTTTGTATGTTGCTAAGGATGTGAAGTGCAAAACTACTGCTACTGCTGTGAGAAAACCTTTTGAATTGTGTATATATGATTATGGATATCTCGCTCTCTCATAACATTTCACACTCCCAATCCTTCTTCATGTCTTTCTCTCTCTGTTGCTCACTCTTTCTGCCTCCCTCTTTCCCTACTTTGGTCAACGGCAGAAGGATCGTGACTTTGTCAGGAAGTCATGGAGCAACCTGTCACTCCCACTGGCTCCCACACTCGCCTTGCTCCCCAGCAAGCGTTCCCAGTCACCAGGCAAGAAGAGTAAAGTAGCAGCACCCTCTCCTGGCAGGTGAGAGACACACCAATGACCACTGGGATAAATAGTCACATAAGTAGATTTCGGTTACGTGGCGATTCTAAGTGGACGTAATTACATGATTGGGCACGATGGAGGCCTAAGAGGCCACACTGATCCATCAGGGAGGGACGGACGTTTTGACAGAGATTTCTGTCCGTTGTGTTGTTTTGGCGTGGGAATCCCAACGTTATGCCATGCTTTCTGTTTTTTTATGAGTCGTACAGCATCAGGATGGTGTACACTGCATTAATGAAAGCCTCCTCCAAGGTCTCTGTGTTCGCCACTATTTTTCCCAAAACAAAGCTAGGAACGCCTCCTTGATTCTAATTGTTCAACTCTCTGTTCGTCAAAATGGATGGAAATTTGAGATGAATGCGTCATCAGCCCTGTCCAGGCGCCGGGCACTGCTCATTGAAAATTAATTGAAAATTACGTATACAGACAGACACGGCGGATCAGTGTGAGAGGTGTTATTTTCACACCACCAAGTTTTCAATGAGACATAAGGTAAGATGGCTGAGAAATCGATGACTTTTTGTATAGTCTTGACATCTTTTCATGACTAAACCAAGTTGCTGCTCCATGAAACGCGTTCAAAATGTCACTTGTAACTCTCTAAAACCTGTTAGCTCTTATTTTGGCCAGTATCTCGGTGCTAAATGGCTGCTCTTCCTCCTGCACACAGACCTCCACAGAAAGTCGGGCGCCCCCCCACCCCCAAGCTGCTAAAGTCTCCTGGGGCAGAGGACCCTGGGAACCTTCGCCCAGTCAGGATCACACCAGAGGGCCCTCACTCTCCGTCCCCCAAAGCCCAGGAAGAGGAGGGAGAGCAGGCCCTGAGCCCTCTGCAGCCTCGACCTCAGCCGCTGGGTCAGAGCAAGACCAGTGCTGAGCAGACGCCACCAGCAGCCAGCGGTCAGTTACCACCCTCAACCCCCTTTACAGCCGGCTTTAACATGCAGGACCTGGGTCATCAGATTGTATTCAGACAGAACAAAAATGCATTGAAGACCTGATCGTCTAAAACACCTCCAGATTGTCATCACATGGATTCTGTTGCCTTCCAGAGTGTATGAGCAGTCCCGCGGCCCACAAGCCATCGACGGGCACAACAGACCCAGAGGAGGCCAGTCGTATCCTGGCTGAGAAACGACGGCTGGCCCGCGGGCAGAGGGAGAGAGAGGAGGAGGAGCGCAGGCAACATGAGGAGCAGGGGAGGTACGTTGTGCTCTATATGAATGTGTGCTCTGATGGAGGGTGGTGCATGGGAGGTGGAGAATGTATACCTTTCCACAAATAACTGCAATTCTTTATATTGTGTGTGTGTCGCTGCAGACTAGCCAAGGAGGAGATGGCTCGCCGTAAGGCTGAGGAGCGAGCGAGGAGAGAAGAGGAGGCACAGCAGCAGGCAGAGGAGAAGAGACTGAGAGAGGAGGAGGAGGAGAGAAAGGCGGAGGAAGAGAGACTTGAGAAAGAAAGAGAGGAGGCAGAGCGACTCCAGAAACAGGTCAGAGAGTGTACACACTTTCATGTGAACGCTCGTGCTCTTTTTTTTGTTTTTTTCTGCACGTCAGAGATCATACAGCGCAATGAAACTGTGTGTGTGTCTCCCAGAGAGAGGAGGAAGAGTGTCGACAGAGGGAGGAGGCGGAGCGTCTGAGGCAGGAGAGAGAGAAACACTTCCAGAAAGAGGAAGCTGAACGCCTGGAGAGGAAGAAGGTAACATATGTTCACACACACACTCTCACACACACACACACACACATAATATTTATGATGTTGCACAGAGCATCTAATATGTCCTTATTCTCTCCTAACCACTAGCGTCTGGAGGAGATTATGAAGAGAACAAGACGTTCAGACACAGCAGAGAAGGTATAGGTCAGAAGTAAATAAGAGATATCAGACTAACCAGAGAGAGTCCTTGTTGATCTTGACCTTCTTTTTCTCATTTCCAGAAAGTTACTCCTAACAGGAATGGAGATGATGCAGGTAACTTTACTCACCTTGCTCATTGGTTGAAGACTTAAATGCATGAACATCCCATTCCCCCTAAACAAGCAAGACTGCAGTTTGTTCACGTCCTCAAGAATCCCTGAAGCTCTTTTAATCATCCCGCTCAAAGGAAAGGACAGTATTGACCCTGGCAGCAATATAGCGTCTGCGTTGTCCTGCCCTGATTCTGCTGTTTCTGACCGGTCCTCTTGGTTTTCTCTCACCATCAGTAAGCCCTGGCTCTCCGGGCCCATCTTCAGTGAGTGTGTCAGTAGCACAACAGAACAATGGGAACGGCCCCAACCCCGACTCTAACCCTGACCCCGGCACCACAACACTGACCCCTCCTGACCAGAGGTAGGATTGCAGGCGAGAGGCAATAAGACCTGAACATGGCGAAAATAAAACTCCATTGTATCCAATGTTTTGGTTAAGTAATTTGTCAGATTATTATTTAGTGTATCTATGATTGTAATGAGGGTAATATCATAATTGACCTCAATAGTGTAAAGAAGGAACAAAAGCCTCCCTTGAAAAAGAGATTGTTAATCTCTTTGGGACTAACCTAGTTAAATAAAGGTTAAATAAATAAAATAAACAAACAACTTTAAATTGAAGCATGACTATCGAGGCCTCTTGACCCTGTCAGACTACCATGTCCATTCCTGCCTCCCCCACTCTCCTCTCTCTGTCTCTGTCTCTCAGGGAGAATGGTGAGTTTGAGGAGGTGATTGTGCTGCCTCCGCATTCCAGGTTGTCTCCTCCCGAGGGAGAGGAGGAGCAGCAGGAAGGGGAGAGAGTTCCAGTCATAGCCTTCAGGGAGAACGGCCTCCTAAAGCCTCTCGGTGGAATGGAGGATATACCAGCCCAACCAGAAACAGGTCAGCAAGCGCCATCTTCCTACTTTGCCCCCACTTCTTTCATTTCATCTCATCTCTCTCCCTCTACTACCTCCTCTACTCCTCCTCCTCCTCTTAATTCTCTTGGTATGGCATAGCTATGGTAGCAGAGGTAGTCATACATCGTCTTACATAACTAAGATTAAGGTTTGCTGGTACAATTCAATACTGGTGCAAATGTTGAGTAGGCCACTTGAAGCCAGCAGGCTCGGCCATTCCTTTAGCCTACTGTATTTTTACTGGTTACTATGGCAACTGAAAAGAGGTGAATTGTGACCGTTTTGGCTTTCCCTAACATCTTACCGTTGAGCCGACTGGAGGCGTCGTGGGCCTAATTCACTGAAACATCTGTGATGGGAGATGCTCACTCTCTCCCACCCCTTTTACTTCTAACATCCAAGTGTTTCCCCCTCATGTCTCCTTCTCCTCTTCCTACCTCTTGTGAACTGTAGTGCATACTGTTCCCACTGGGCAGTTGGCTTCATACCGGCTGATGTTGGGTTTTTTGTTTGGTTTTGTCCTGAACATTCAGATGTTGCCTGATGGTCCTGAGAGGACTAGGTGCTGCCACACCCCAGAGAGCCAGGAAGAGAGCTGGTCAGAGAAGAGAGATGGAGGAAAGGAGATAAGGAAGGACTTGAACCATCATGGCCAGACCCTACCAGAGGTCTACTTTCTCACCCTGCCGACCACAGCCACCATAGCCATTTCCCAAAGCCGGCGTCTCCAAAGAACTCTTTAACGTATCTCCAGAGGAAGGTTACTTTTCCCTCAACCGATTCTCTGGGGAATAGATTGTCTCTCTGTGTCTGACCACGATTCTGCTTCGTCATGTTCTGTTTGCGGCTGTTCTGGTCTACACCCCATCTCTCCCTAGTTCTGAAATGAAGGTGTCCTGAAATCACAGGAAGGCCCACTCCATCTTGTGACTGTCATGTGTGTGTGTGTGCGGGTGTGAGTGAGACCGACTGTAATACCTGTAAACTGAGATCAGCTGTAATGTCGTCTGTCATGATACTTGAAGAGTTTCTTGTTGCTTTAGAGCTTTAGATTGTCCGAATCAGCGCTGAGACGATATGACTGGATTTCACACCGCGGCCTTAGAATTAGACGGTTTCCTTTACTGTGTGGAACCTCGTAATTCTAAGGTTTAGACATTTCTCTTGAAGTGTTACTGAAGAGACAGGATATTATTGTCAACTATTCAAGGCATACTTTGGAATATTATCGGTGCATGAACTTTGCTGTAATATGCCTCCAGTATTTGGAAAGTCTCCTTTATGTAACATTTTTATTGCTGTGTCTACAGAGTTTAGAGGTTTGTGTTGGGGTGACGGGCGTTCGGCGTATCTTGGAGTTTAAGCTAAACATCAACAAAAAAAAATACTGTCCTCTGAATTAGCGTGTAAACTACTGATTTCCTTTAGTTTTATATAATTGCTGTAAAGAAGAAATGTTTGTGGTTTTTTTTCTTCCTACTTATGTCCTCCCTTTGTTCTTTATGTGCAGATCTGCTTTGATTAAAAAGGCCCCGCCCCTTCACTCATTTATTTACCCTCTAAAATTCCCACCCACATAGGATATGGTGATTTACACTCCTGACAAAGCTGCGTCTCATTGAGCAGCTTTGGAGGGCCCTGCTGTTGTGTAGCCACCTTCAGTTGGAGGATTATGTACCATAGGAAGGGCAATATAGCGGCCTTGTTTTGGCCAAGCAACCACAAAATGGATTAAGATAATTTACCAGCAAAATTAATGTGAATTCTGCAATAACCTGATCCTTTTGATTGAGGATTTATTAAAGAATAAATGCTGCTACTTTTGATGTTCCTTTGCCTTACCATGTCTTGGAAAGAATGAGTCGATTCCAGGACTTGGGTCTGCAACCAGTCACTGAAATGAATTTAAGATATGCATTCCCAACATGAGGTTTGACATCCTGAACACATGCACATATTCTCCAGTGGGTTCTTTTTCCTTTCCTTGATGATTTACAGGTCTGTTCATGTACGACAACTCATGATGGGATGATGCGTCATAATCTATTATCATACATGGGTGTGAAGGAAATCCATCAGTCTTTCACCAGGGGATTAAAGTAAGAAATGGGACATTCCTCTTTCAGGATGTCCTCTCATTCAGACTTGATGGTGGCTACCCACTTCAGATCTTAAGTTCCATCTTTTTCACACAACTCCCATTGCTGCTACTTATTAGCACTTGGTTCTCAAAGCTTTGCACTTATACCAGTTCCTTTTATATACTGCAGTACCATCAAAATGGAAGGATTATCCATGTCTAGGTTATGTACTACTGATTGTTCATCATGCTGTTACGGATATGTTAGAATTATCTAAGTTGCAAATATATTGCTATAACAGAGGCAATATTTGTAAAATAAGTTTCCAGAGACTAAACCTCTTTGAAAATGGGGTTTAAATGCATAAAGTAAATAAGTTATACATAGATACTTTAAATTATAAATGATTATAAATAAATGACAATATATTTTACTAAGACCGACCACAAAGCTTTGAAAACTAACTAGCCCTTTAGAGGAAAAGGGCTAAAAACCATGGGATGGAAGTTCTTCCAAACATGGTCCAACAGAAATTATCTCCAAACTGTTCCAGCTGTAATGTATGGCATGTTAATAAAGAATTCAAATTTTGTCTGGATTGATGCAGTTTTGTTCTTGCAAAGAAATGACTGTCTTCTACTTTTAGATCCAAAATACTATTTTAATTCAGGGAAATAACCCAAAAAACAAGACACATTGAAATATAGAACTATTTAAGAATAAACCAAAGCAACTATTGCAGCAGGACGTATAAACAATCAAATATAGTTACATTTCTATAGAAAGGTAACATATCTGAAACATTAAAACATACACAGAAAATAAGGAAAAATAGACGAACTTGAAAATGAAAAAATATGTACATATGACAATGGATAGAAAACAGCATCACGCAACACAATGGGATCTGCTTTTTTTTTTTTTTTTTTACAAGTAGATGGGTCTGTGTGTTTACGATTTGTAGATATCCATAGGACATAATGCCGCACTGGTGTGCTAACAGATGGTCATGTCCACTCAATGTGTATAATGTGGGGAGTCTCTGCTATACTGAGTCTCGGAGTTCAGCTATATTGGCACCGTGAAGTGCTCCGATTCACCAGTAGAAGGTCTTGGTGAGGAAACTGGCTGCAGAATTAAGCCAGCTGCCACTGGCGTCATCCTTGGCTGTGGTGCGGGAGATAGCTCGGTCTGCTTGTCTCTCTGGGCTCTCCTCTTCCTCTGGGAGGTAGTCTGGTAGGGCTGAGTTCTGCTGCACCTCCACTGCAGATGGTTTCAGAGGGATAAGAACCTGGAGAACACGTTGAAGGATAGAGGATTAGGGAAGTGTTTAAAAGTGCAATCACACCCAGTATTGAGATGTTCTCCAAAGCATCTTCAGATGGTATACTGTCTGTTCTTCAACAGAAAGACAGACTGGGAGAAAACGTGTGTTCACATGATAACCCTATAACTCACCTCTTCTCCTGCCTCATTCTTCACCACCTGCTGGGCTGACAACACTTTGGTTGCAGCGATGGCCGATGCCAGACTCTGCAAACGAAGAGGCACAGAGGCGTGACTGTGACAATGCTATGAAACAAATGTTAAATCTATGTGGAAGGATTTCAATTAATATTATGATTTAGACCTGCACTGTCCTAAGCAGACACTGTTTAGTACATGGTTTCCTTTGAGTATTACCTCAGTGGGCAGGTCTGAGCGGATGCGGATAGTGCATCTCTTGGAGGCCATCTGGAAGGTGAAGCTGATCACCCCTTTAACCTTAAGAAGAGCTTCCTCACACAAGCCTCGCTGGTCCTGTGTAAAACAAACAGATGTGGTATTAGTACATAGCTGGTAATTTAGGCACATAAACAAGTCTTAAAGTGCTGATTATATATTAGGGAAACATGGGCAGGAGTTATGAGAGTTGAACAGTAGGAGTGCATATCTCTTTTGAGCCAATGCTAGCCAAATGCTTAACAGCAGCAACTAACTGCAGAATATTTTATAATATAAAACTTGATATATATATTTGAGGAGATGGCAATGAAAAAGAAAGATAAAATGTCATTGTAGTCATGATTCCAAGATACTGCTGGAACTTACAGGGATCATTGTGCGTATTTTTAAATAACTATCTTGCTACTCTGGAGTAAAGACAACATGGTATACATGTTGGGGTTCCCTACCTTCCCTAGGACCTATTAGCCCCTAGCACAGAGCCTGAAACTAACAGATGCACCTTAATGCAGGCTGATATTCAACAATTCAAGCTGTGATTGTGTCAAATCTGAAATGGATGTTATTGTCACACAGGGGTGCGTGTATGTCAGTCAGCCTACTCACAGTGCTGTCCAGCCCCTGGATGTGCAGGGTAACAGACTTGGCCTTCTTGCTGGAGGAGTTAATGAAGAACTGGGGCTTCTTCCTCACCTCTCTCTCTGGGGTGCGGGGTATGGGGTTGGTAGGCGTGCTCAGAATGCCATACACCTCTTTAGCCAAGGCTGTGATGTCAAGAGACAGGCCCAACCTATACGGATAAATATATTTATCTGTATTGGTCGACTTGGAGTTACCGGTGTCCTGTGCCTGGCAGTGACCAAACTTAGGCTACTGCAGACATGCAGTCATGAAAATACAATGAAGACAACCATGAAGTTTTGAAGTAAGACTGCCAAGGATTAAATGATCATAACAAAGACTGGAATCACAGAGCATTCATTGAAATCAGTGGGAAATAAATGCAGTAGCAATAACACTGAAAAATGAATGTACAACTGCATAAAAACACTTGTGGTGTCACTCACTACATAATATTCAACAAATGTGAACACCATTATCTCCTCACCTCTCCATAAGATTCTCCAAGCTCACCATCATTCCCAGCTCATTCTTCATGGTGGGAATGTTGGGGGACAACTCAGCCAAATAGCGCAGGGTCTGAGAACAGAGGGTTAAAGAAGGAGGGGATTAATATACACTGTAGTGGTCTAAATAGGTACTCAAGCTGTCCTCGTTTATTTAAAGCACAACATACAGTACGACATTGCTTTTTGCTTGTCTGACACCACCACAACACCTAACCACCCACCTGCAGAGTGGCGAACAGTACTTCTGGGTCCTTGTGGTCCAGAAAGAGAACCAGTCCGGGAAGACAACCTTGGTCTTGGACTATAGCTTCTCGGTTCTGCGGCTCAGAGGCCAGGTCCCGCAGCTGACTCACCACTGACAGCGCATCCATCATCTTTACCAGCTTAGAAACTGAAATGTCAATTACAGTGCGACACAAACTGTGGTATTAGCTTAACTTTAAGTCAATGGTTTACTACTACTAACTCTTGTGGACTTGTGGGCAACGTGTTGTGTGCGCTGAGATAATTCAAACACAAGAAACGGTTATCTGACTATGGATAACTTTGCTGTGAATAACCGTTAGGTGTTGTTGTGAGCTACCAAGAAGTTCAGGATACCTTGCTAATTTTAAGTGAGCCGGACTAAGAGTAACATGGATCTATGCTGTCAAATCGTAACGTTAACGCGAAGGCTAGCTAGACAAGCTAACGTTAACCGTTAGTTGTGAAGCGTTTACTAGCTTGCCAACTGAACGCAAATGTAACGTTAGTTCAGCTGCTTCGTTGTCCAATTTAGAAACTAGAAACTTTAGAAAAAGTATGGTTAACTTAAATTCCCAGAAAATGAGATAGATATTGTTACATACGTTGTTACCTTTCCTCAGCGGGAAGCAGCTCGCGCAGGCAAAAAAATACAAATGTGGTGCTATTTTTTCGTGAAGCGCCATTGGCCGAACGGCTGCTGGTCACGTCGCACGGTTGTCCATTCCTATTGGTTTACATACTAGTTCCGTATTCCTAGCCAATCAAAACAAGTGTTGCTGGTGCGGCTTTATTTGACTTCACAGACCTGGCTGGAAGCGTGAGTGAAGAAGGCTTCTTCATCATTTGTCTGTTATTACAGTGCATAGTCTTGTTAATAATGTGTATTCTGGAAAAATTTAACGACGAAATATGTGGCAAGAGAAACGCAGTAAGTATGCAACATTTTTATTCATTCTGCTTTTTCCTGGCGACGCGCAGTCTAGAGTTTTGATGATCCATGCAGCTTTTACCACTAGGACATACTGCGGTACCAGTGCTGTGCTGGTTACCTGCGCAGCCCTGACCAGCAGGTTTACTAATGTAACGTTAACCCACGAATGATTATCACAGGGATTGTGAGTAAACCACTTTTCAGTATTTTTATTCCTTAAGTGTTGTGTATTTTGCTTTTTTAGGTGTAAAGTAACTGCATCCTGTCCGCGTTGGCTTCTCATTGAGTCAGTCAGCAGAAAGAGGACCTCTTTGCAGTCGTCAGCTGGGCACTGAACAAGTCCTCCCAATGTCTTTACTAACGTTAGAGGATATTCTGGATGTGCTGCGCTCCGTCTTGGAGTATTTTGGAGTCCCTCCAGAAATGGTAAGCAATGAGCAATAGTGTAATTATCCTATTATTTTACTTTCTAGAGGTTAACTGAATGAGAGAAAGTAAAAGGATGACCATTTTCATCATAGGCTTCACTGTACCCACTGTTATCTCCCCACCTGCAGTATAGAAAGTAATGCAATTCTGTACAATGTCATATCTATTATTAAAACTCTTTAGGAAAATAATATATCAAATGGGGGGTCATAGTCTAATGCTTATCTGTTTGGGTGTCCTTGGCATAAAAAAGTGTGTGTTTTATGTGTCCTCTTGCCTCTAGCTGGTTCCAGTGTGGGACAATCAGCTGCATGGACAGTACCGCAGCATTGTGCGGATGATTGGGACCAACCTCCCATTGACACCTGCACCACGTGTCCACTTTCAGGTATAACTAGTGGCTTCAAACACACTGAGGATGATAATTACAACACTAAAAGTGATAAACGTCTGAGATTTGTTTTTAATGAAATTCATTTTTGTCTGTTTACCTGGGCCAACTCAAAAGCAACACAGCAAAACCAACATAATTGATATACACACTTGCTTACAACAACAGTAACCTAGACAAGATGTAACTAAATCCAAATGATATATTTCTCAGATTATGCTTCCTAAACAGATGCATGCTATCCACTGTACTCAGTTGTTATGTCTAACATCTATTGTGTGCCAACATGACACACCATAGAAAATATATTCTGTTGTTTTGCAGCCATGGATCTTTTAATAAAAACATATTGTAATCCCATTTTAAACAGTTTTATCATATATTATCAGTTACTTTAACATTCATTAATTTAAAAGTTTGTAATGCTTGTCCATATTTTGTCTTCAGATCCCTCTGCACACCTACAGGCCTCATGGATATGTTGACATTGCTATGGATACACTTGCCATCCCCTCATTTGCTGATGTGCTGTGGGTGGCGGAGGATGAGGGGGAGAGCTTCGCCAAGATCAGGTAGGAATACAAATACACACAATACAAACACCATACACAGGTTTCCAACTTTGTCTATCTGGAGGCTTCTCCTTTGCAGGGTGCCTGCAGGTCCTGAAAACATCTGAAAATTAAATTATCTAAACTCAAGGCTTTAAATTGTCTTGAATACAGTTAAATATAGCATTAAATTCCATTTTAGAGGTCTTGGAATTTTGAGGGGGTTTTGGTGCAGTGTTGAGACAAGTGTTGCAGACGGAGACTGACTTCATCATCTTAAATATAAGTTGATGGCAGCTTGAGGGAATCAGTCGGACCAAACAGAACAATCTCAGATTTATTTTCATTTAACTGGAGGACATTTTGGGACTTCCAGCACTTGATATCTGAGAGGCAAGAGTTAAGGCGGGTTAAGCTGTCGGAATCACAAGGTTTTTATTGGAACATGTATTTGGATATCATCTGCATAGCAATGGAAAGAAATACTGCTCTGGAATGATATGACCAAAGAGAAGCATATACAGTGAAAACGGCAAGGGGCCTGAGGCAGATGAGGCATTCCCTACCACAACAGAGAAAGTTCGATTGGCCAGATATGATAGAAACTACATAAGGGAAACGTCAGTGATGCCAACCCAAGTAAAAAGCTAACAGTATCAAATGCTTCGCTAAGATCTAAAAGAATTAAAATAGAGCAGTCACCAGCATCCACAGCAAGAAGAAGGTCATCGGTAGCTTTAATCAGGGCAATATCTGTGCTGTGAAGAGCAATATGGTCTATAATTGGTCTATAATTGCTAAAAGTAAGAGGATCCAGATTATTGGACCACTGGCTGGAGCTGTTTATTATTGCCAGAACGCTTGGACCAACAAGGACCTCTTTTTAAAATGTTTGTTAGTTAGATAGTATGGCCAAGACCTGCCATTGGTTTCTGGAACTTTTTGCCAGAAGAGTACAATATAAAATAACTGCTATCTGATCTTCTCAGGAACCAATTGCCTCCAATGAAGCAAAGTACTGTAAATCAGGATCTGGTGAGAGACCCACGGCTGGCTCTGAAACAAGTCCAGAGAGGAGGCATGTCTCTGAGGCAGAAGACTGATCCAGATGCCCTCAGGAAGATCACAGCCCTGGAGGATGAGCTGCTCAAACTACGAGCCCAGATAGCAATGATTGTTACAGCCGCACCAGCTTCAGGTACAAGGACAAGGATGGACACATTATCAACTTATCATGGCTTCTGTAGTTATACTGCTACTTGCATTACGTAAGCAAATTTGATATAAATTTCATATTTTCTTTCTTTCTTTGTGTTGCTTTGTTTTGTTTAGGTTTGACCCAGAATGCCCCAGGCACTCCTCTGATGTCTCCTCTCACACCTCCAGCCCTCACCTCTACACCTCGCTGTATTCCTCCTCCACCGCCACCACCTCCTCCCCCACCTCCCCCATGCCTCAGCTCCTCAACTGTGACCTCATCTGCGTTAGACCTGATCCGCCAGCGCATGAGGGATGGGAAAACCCGTGCCCAGGTGAAGGGTCAGAGTGGTCAACTCAAGCCCCAGGACTCAGGTCTAACCAGGGAAGTTAAGGGGATGCCCTCCATGATGGATGTACTGAAGGACATAAATCAAGTTAAACTGCGCTCAGTGCAGAGGTAGGCATGGTCACTGTGATACAGCATGTGATCTACAATTTATATTCTGATGACACAAGTAATTCCTTACAGATTACAACACCAGTATATTTTTACTCTTGGCTTATTATTAACATTGATTTGCCCTAGAAGGACCACCCTGATGACTTTCTCATAAATAGTCTCTTTATTCGATATCTATCACAGTGTTATTTAATTTGGTCATTTTTTCCAACAATCATCCCCCGACAAAATATGTCCTCTCCCTAGGTCACCGGGGAGAACACCAGCCAGCAGGAGACGGAGCAAAGGGGGTGCAGCGTTACTCAACGTGCTTCAGCTCTTATCGCTGAAGCACTAAAGAAGAAGTTTGCCCACCATTACCACAACAACTCCTCCGACAAAGAGAATTCAGTAGAACTCTCACCATTTGGCAGTCCAGAAACGCTTCGGGTTAGTTTTACACACCTGTGCCAGGTTCACACAGCTCTTTTTCATGTGTTTATTGGTATGTTGAAATATTGTGAATAGCTTTTTGAAGTCAGTAATGCAGTCCCAAGAAACACTCCCTGGTCTCCCTTACAATAGGGAGCTGAAGTGGAAGTTAACCCATTGGTTTACTAGTGAGTAGGTGGCTAGCATGATTTTTCATAGACACGGGGGGACATGTCTTATATCAACTAAACAAAGCAATAGAATAGATTGTGTTGAAAATCATCTTGCAGCACCCAATTACAAGACATACACTGACAACACCAGAAACCTTTGTTTAACCTCTTCCTGCAACAACCCACCTCATCTTTCATGTAGCGTGTTGCGTCGTTATGAACCATGAGACTATTTGGTCAATTCTGGAAAATTGACAATTATTAAAGTTATTCTTAGTAATTAATATCTTATTAATTAACACTCGCGGGGCATCACCAGTTACACTGGAATAGTCTCTTTATAATGATATCAGTCTAATAATCAGAAGACGTGAGTGATTTTCTACCTTCATGTCCAGGATATATCAATGACACACACAAGTCAGTTCTTTATAAATGCAAAGATTTTATTAACTATCTAAAACAAATACCAATAAGAATGAATACATGGATACTAATCTAACATATATGGCCTAATGACAAGAGAAACTGGTACATAGGATAGCAAGATAAACAATGGCAGAGGATATGGCAAATAAGAGTGGCAAGTGATATTGGGATCCACGATGACAAGGAAGTTGGCACAGACAAAACGACTTGAGCTGTAATGCGTCTAATTGTGGTACCGTGGTAACCTGTGGTAACCTGGGTGTGCATGTGTGAGCGAGAGTGTGCGTCAGTGTGAGAGGCTGACAGGTGCGTGAGTTGACAGGCGATCGGGAGGCTCGGGGGTCGGCTGTATGTTTGCAGGGAGTGAGCGGAACCAGCACCAGCGGGAGAGACGGAGCGGGAGCGGCCCATCTCCAACAGCGGCGACTGACTGAGGTCCGCGGAGGACGCAGCCTGGAAGAGCTGGCCAGTTGGGGTTGGAGCGGAAGGTAGGAATAGGCTTCCTGGAACAGGAAAGGTACCTTCCTGGAACGGAAGGTAGGAACAGGCTTCCTGGAAGCCTGGCGAGCTGGTCGGCTTTGATGCCCCACGGCTGGCCCATTGGGACAGAGGGAGGGGCGCCAGCGGAGGGAAATGGTGCCTAACGACTGCCATCAAAACCCGGGTTGCATTTGTGTTGCTGTCGTTTGCAAGTTGACAAGTTGCTACCAGGTATGGTAGCACCAGGTCCGTGACAGACAAATTGCTACCGTCAAAAACCGGGTCAAAAACCGGGTCAAAAACCGGGTCAAAAACCGGGTCAAAAACCCTAACCCTACCACATTTTCAGGGAATGTATTAGAAAGGTTGAAGAAGCTATTTTCCAAAATGTAGCTTCCTAAAACCTCTGGAACATAGAGAACTTGTACTACATAGAGGTTTTGGAGGTGGGTCTGCAGTAGGGATTAGGTTGTCCCTGGATGGATTTCAAGCATTCATTTGGATTCCCCATATTTGAATCTGTACCTGGGAAAAATTTGGTACACATCGGATGTTGGAAACAATATTGACAGAATTTTTTCTGAATCCTACCCAGTGAACATGGCAGATTTGGATGCCATCAATTGGCATTTTATTCAAAGATGTAATGATATTCCTATGAAGTAAAGTTACTGGGATGCT
>CABFOQ010051467.1:0-15770 GCA_900660455.1 Gephyroberyx darwinii
ACACACCAGTTGCTGAAGGTACATTTTGCATGTTCATGTGGGAGATCTACTGTATAAACACCTTGTGGAGGCTAAATTGAAGCTCCAGAGTATTGCACAAAACTAAAAGCAGTGCTCTTGGCAGTCTGAAACGGCTCAGCAGCCATTCATCCGTCTAATCAAATAGATCTGTGCGATCTCTAAAAACGTTCTCTCCTTAAGGCCTGGATGGCCAAAGCATCTAAGAGCAGTATGTAAGCCATTCAGAAGCTGAACGCTTTTTATAGTCTTAATTGGGATCAATGGACCAATACAATTTCTTTAGCCCACAAATTTAATAATCCAATAATTATAATTACTTTAAAACATATGATCATCTAAATTTGATTATATGATATTCATGCGTCTTTTTTTATGTTCCTCAATTAAAAACTTATGTTTCCTTGCGTTGGACAAACAATTTGTGGACTGTGAAAACAAGATGTTTTTTTCTTATCTTGGTAAGTGCTCTCGACCACTCGTAAAATGTTCTCTAACCTAAGAGAAGAGCAAAAATAAGACAATATTGGTGAATCCCAGAAATCAATGGGTACTAACAAAATAAGAACAAATCATGGATACGAATAAAAATAAGAGGAAATTTGTTTGTATATCGCTTCCTGCATGAGGCCCAACGTTATTTACATTAGACACTTTGTTCAAGAATGAAATCTCTTGCAATCATTGGGAAAACACTTCTATTCAAACTGCAAAACATACCTGAAACTGGCAACACACACACACACACGAACACTAATTGAATTGATTGGTGTTCAGTGTTCAGATAGATAGATAGATTAAATGTGTTTATTGTATAGTGTTGTGTGCCTCTCTTGTTTTGTACTGCTGCAAACTGCAACTGCTATCTATCTATCTATCTATCTATCTGAACACCAATCAGTCTGAGCCTTAGCACTACAAATAAACCTCAGCTAAGCGCACCTCCTTTGAGAGAACTTTACAAACATGGAGGCAGAGAGAGCGAGAGGAAGAGAGAGAGGAGTAGGAGGAGGACGAGGACAAGAACAAAGGGGACCAGGCAATAGACGGAGACATATTTCATGTGGGGGCCGCTGCCTTGCCTGTAGCTTGTAGTTTTGACTGAATGTGTCTGACCCAACCACCCCCCCAGACACAAACAGAGGGCGGGATCCATAAACCATCCACCCCATCCCTTACAATACTATTTTTTGTTTACCATTGCACTGTACTTTTACTGTAATTATTTTTCTTAGTTTACAGTAACATATTGTATTGATTACTGTACTGTAATTCTGGAACAATCTTTCACAGAAGCCTGTATGAGAGAATTAAAAAGGTATACAAAGTAGCAGTGTTTTGTATAAAGTCCATCAGTGTGTTGTTGCTGCTTTGAAAGAGTGATTCAAATGGTGCATGTGTGTATAAGTTTGTTGCAAAAATGCCATTTTGAGAAAGGATTGTTAGGTTTTGTTGTGTGTTATTTGTTGTTCTTGTGTGTAGTTTTGAAACAAGCCAAATTTCGCAACATGTGTGTAAGCAATCAGCAAAAACTGTAAGGGAAATACTAACAAGGCTTTCTGTGAACATTTATTTGTATCTTGCTTGATATATGAGGCTCATTCCACATTAATTTTAACTGTTTATTTGGCATGGACATGGCATATTACAGTTTTTCTCGATTGCTTAAACCACATAAGGACAAAGCTTCGAAAGTAGTAGTACAGTAGTACACTACAGTATTGTATTTGTAGTACAGTAAAATGTGTGTTTTTTGACTTCTGTAGAGAATCTTTGAGCTGGATGCCATGGCTGACCCACATGAGTACATCTTCATCGACGAGGCAGGGTTCAATCTAACAAAAAAGAGCAAAAGGGGGTGCAACATCATTGGTCACCATGCCAGTTCCTGGCCAGAGGGGAGGCAACGTCACCCTATGTGCTGCGATCAGCAATCGTGGCATCCTCCACTGCCATGTCAAAGTGGGTCCATACAACACGGCACAACTCTTTCAATTTCAAGATCAGCTGCACAATAACATTCTTCAACAGGAAGGGGAGCCAGGGCAACCAGAGAAAGCCCAATATGTCATTTGGGATAACGTGAGTTTCCATCGGGCTGCTCTGGTTCGCGCCTGGTTCAATGACCACCCCAGGTTCACCGTTCTTTTTTTGCCAGCATATTCCCCATTTCTGAATCTGATTGAGGAATTTTTCTCAGCATGGCGATGGAGAGTGTATAACCGCAACCCCTACGCACAGCAAAACCTCCTGGAGGCAATGGCGGACGCTTGTGGTGATGTGTGTGTGGAGTCTATCCAGGGTTTTCTAAGGCACACAAGGGCATTTTCCCACGCTGCCTGGCAAGAGCATATTATGGCCTGACTCAGACCTGAGACGAGATGATGAGAACGCTGACGTTGATGCGGAGTAACCTGTACATTTGCTGCATGTGGAAATAAAGCTTTTGAAAATTGGGTATTTTACTGTGCATGGACTCTTCCTTACATGTTTTGTCAGTGTGACATTTCAAAGGTCAGTTTTTTGACCAAAACAGCATGTACAGTAGTATTCCCTTATCCACTAATGTAAGAGGTATTTATTACAGTAGTTTTGAATTTCTCTCCCCAGGGTGTTCCTGAAAGGGTTATCTGGAAAGTCAGTGCTATGATTTTACAAAGTTCCAAATTATTTCTCTAAAAACCTATTCTAAACATTTTGGTAGCAGTGTTTTGAATTAATCCCTCCAGTGTGTAACAAACACTCATGTAGTCTGTGTTTTTGACAGCTTGTGTGTGTTGTCTGAGGGCAAAGTTTGAATTGGGACCCAGAAATTAGAGGTTTGTACCGTTGGGAGTGAGTTTTTAAACTTAAACGTGTGTGAACATTTGAGAAAATGGTGAGTTGTTCCAGGAAAACTGTAATAAGCACTCCCACTGGAGCTAGACTAAGAAAAAATTGCAGTCACCAATTACTTTTGATGTATCAGTATGCACAACAATCCATAACCCATGCCAGCAGTAGAAGACTGTTTGTAGTGGGTAGTTTCCAGTGACTGACTGAATATTGTGGTTGTACTGGGCAGCTCCCAGTGGTCATCAGTACACTCCAAAAAATATCTAGTCTAGTATTGTGATAATATTAAGTATTTCATAAGAATTTGACTAAAATAGAACTAAATTAAATGGAATGAGTGAATTCAAATGAATGTGTGCTAATAATGCCAGTGCATTACAAATGTGTTCATAAGACAATCTAGGTACATTGATTCAATAGTCAGAAACAAAAAACAATTTATTTCATTTTATCTGTTTCAGTGTAGTTGATAGTAAACCAAACTAATTAGTGATGGTTCTACTTTGAGTGAAGTTCAACAAAGTTCACATCAGGGGACTCTCTGTAGCAATAAGACACCCAAATACCAAACGCAACCTACCAGGACAGTGAAGTATTGCTATAAAAATAGCACTCAGTATATCTCACTCACGCACAGACATTCACACTCTTATCCTCTCAACCATTTTTGTAATTACTATATATCAATAAACAGTAATTTGATAAGAAAACCATGTTGTTTTTAATGTGCATAAAGAACAAAAACACTCAATATTTACATTCTTGTAGAGCATGTGCTATGAAATTCAGGGAAATATCATTGTCTGACAGCCTCCTTGAATATTATAAATATTAAATTAAATAAATCATTATGACTTGTCTCTGGTGACTTCTTGAATCCAGCTGAAGTCTGATGACTCCACCTGTGCAGGTAAAGAGGAAAAGAGAATATATAACAGCCTTTCCCAAAACAGATGCAACAATTCAAATAATGTACTCAGGCTGCAAACCTAAGCTTAATATGTTTATTTTCTGAACAAGACACTTAAACAGTGGCTATAGAAATTGCCCACAGGAATTAGCCTTCTGCTTATGATTTTAAAATGCTAACATCAGACTGCCTATAGTTTAGCCATCTCAGAGAGAACAGTGACGTCATGACTTGAAACTGTAGTTTAATTATAACAAACAGTAGAAATGAAAGCTGAATAGCTAGCCAGCTAAGTTAGCATACGGGTAATGGAGGCTTTTCCCAGTTTGGCTAAAGTGATGTCAGTGTCATGTTTCCAGCACACACTGAGTTTAAACATGTACATGTTACAATTACAAAGTTCAGGTAAAGAAATACCACATTCTGTGAAGAGACACGAGGCTTGTCTCATGAAGCAAATTCAACATAGAGAATCTTTGTGATAGCTGACTTCACAAAACCAAACAATAGCAATCCTGACTAACCAGTCTCAAGAAGCTGGTTATCAACTCGCTCTGTCAACCAGTATTTTCCAATCAAACGGGAAGCATGTTCACATAAAAGGGGCAGGGTTTGTAAACAGCCAATCACATGAAACATGGACGGATCCAGAGGAGCAGATATGACATAAGATGAAACTTTATGGATGGATGGAAATTAGGTCGTTGTAGCAGCAAAAGTAAAATGATTCAGCAGGGAAAACGAAATAGAACATATGCACACCAATAGAATTTAAAAAATAAGAAATTAAAAAATAGAAAAAAAACTATGGAACTATGGAAAATTGTGGGGTTATATAAACATAATGCTGCTGACAGTGAAGTGGGAAGTATGGGGAAGAAATGGAATGGAATGATTACTAACATCCGTTTGTCTTTTACAGTATGCGCAATACAAGAAATATAACAGTGAAAAGCAACAGTTGCTGCTGTCAAGGCTAGAGAGGATTGCTGGAGGGAAATTGCAGATAATGTAAATATTAAGTAAATAGTCTTATCACTGCCTGTCACTAAGACACAGTTGGTATAGTTCTCATTGATACAGTACAATCTATTACAATAAATAAAATTTCAGTGCACTAATATACAGTTATATACAGTAAACAGTAAACTTCATTCATTATTGATAACTATATCCAACTACTGTAAGTTACCTGGGAAACCTTACACACATGTATTATATCTCTAATATATTAAATCCTTATGGAAAGCAAAGGTGTTCTGTCAGTCTCTAAACACCATCACCCTGTGAAGAGCTTACCATCAGTTAGTGTTACCAGCGTAGTAACAGTGCAAAATATGGGAAATGCCACCATGTTGGAGGTAGTGACAATGAAATAGGACATTCTAACATAACCTATTCCTCAATGAGAAAGCGAAGACCATGTTTCATTTCTCTGCACTTGAAGGGTGTTAAAATCATACTATACAAGGCTGAAAACAGTCAGGTATTTACATTACAATCTTTACTTTTATGTCACTCCTCCAGCATGTTCCTTGTAACCACTGTTAACCACTCTCAAACCGTTCCATGACAGGCCTCTATTGAGAACGAACACCAAGAATAGAGAAGAATTCAGCCCCAACAAACAGAAGCTCTTATGGAAAGTTTAGTGGTTTGTCAGGTGAACATGTGTAGTTTATGTTCAGTCCCAAGGTGAATTTGTGGCAAGAAATGTTATGTGAATCACGTCACCTTGTGCTGACTCCATTCTCCATTCTTGGTTGGAGGTGTTGACAGCAGTGTGCCGCCTCCTAGTGGAAAACTGTGTTTTCACCATTGCTTACACACCTATCCAAGAAAAGAAAAGAAAATGATCAACACACACACAACCTTAGATGTACAGTTTTGTTTAGCAGTTGCTCAAGGTTTCTTTATTAGTACCCCAAAGTAAATTGGTTTTGCAGGCAGGAAATTCAGCGTTCAAAAGAGTTAAAGAGTTATAAAATTAAAACATTAACAATGTAAACTTTAACACAGATAGCACTTGTAGTCAATAAAATGTAAAGGGTAAAGAGACATAAAAAGTCATGGCAGGTCATGAAAAAGTGCTATTACATACCCAAAGTGCTTTCATATAAAATTGAGACAGAATTCTTAAAAAGTGCTTTAAGTCATAAAATGAGAAAAGGGACATGCCAATGTCTGTTATGACCAAGGTCATCTGCTGTTTAGCAGTGCAATAGCTGCAACATGCTGTGGCATTTCTATATCGCTTTGTTTTGCCCCTTGGTACCCTAAACCGCCGGCCAGAAGGAAGAAGTTGAAATTCACTATACAAGGGGTGTGAACAGTCGGGAAGAATAGAACTGGCCTTACGCAGTAGCTGATTAGTATAAAGAACTGATATGTTGAGCTGGCTCACCTATAAGCTTACCAGCCCACTTAACATTTTTTAGGTTTCCAAACCATGACACAAAGGGAAAAGGACAAGACAAGGATTCTATGTAAGCCCGATAAAATAAAATAAAAAATGACAAGGGTTCTCTCAATATTAAAAATGGACAGTTTTCTGAGGCAAGACAGACAATGATGTCCATTTTACCTACAGTGTATCATGTCGCTGTAACATCTAGAACAAAGTAAAACAGTCCCCACTGATTTAACTGAGTGCTGAAAGTTATCTAGTGCAAAGACGACAGTGCTGTAACCAAGCCAACATGGGATGAAACCACATCAAACAAACCAAATTCTTATTGCATTTTAGTTGTGGAAATGGTCACAATTACACTAATCCACAAGTGTCACTAGCCATGTTTGTCATCGACTTTCCATTCATCTGATTGTTGATACAATGCTGTTTCTGATTGGCTGAGCAGTCAGTGTTCAAGGTCAAAGGATATGCCACCACATTACTCTTTGACTGTTGGTACAATCAGTTTCCTGAAATGATGTAAAGAGCATGTCAAGCCAATCAACTCGTACAAATCAGAACGAGTTTCTGTGGGCAGGATTCAAATCTGCGTAGGGAGATGGATTTATAATTCATTTTCTTAATCGCTCATCCACAACATCTATATGTATAACAATATAGTGAGTTACATTATGGTTGAGCATGAGACCAGCTGCATCACATCATTTTAAGCTTGTCATTGCTGCAAATCATTGCCCTTAGAAACTCCATTTATGTGACCGTTGGTCTTAAGTGTGTTTCAGATAGAAAACAAGGTCAACAAAAGACTCTCTATCAGTTTAGTGCAGTCAATCTTGTAGGGTCTGCTGTTTCACACCACAATAAAAACATTCAAACCTGCGCAGGGAAACCCCAATGGCTTTCTAGTCCATTGCCTTAACCACTCGCCACAGGCATCTTGCAGGTCAGTATCACCGTGGGAAATGAAAACCTGGCACCAGTTTGCTGATACCAGGTTTTCCAGCAATGAGGGATGAGGGGGATGATTAGACTCCAAAAAACAGAGGTAGGCAGGTTAGTTTTAATAACATTTCAGTTTTGTTATTCATAACCTGACAGCACAGCACAAAATTATTCATTTTGTTTGCTTATTCTTTCCTTCGTATTTTCCCAAATGTACAAAAATTAAAATAAACTGCATTTCTTGTTTGACCTACCATTGATCTTAGAGGTCCTCTATAGTGACCTTTTTGTATTTTGTCTCATATAGCTGTGATTTCTGACTGTTTCAAAGCTACAGCTGGTAAACATTGAAAAACTGTAGTACATCTAAGGTTGCGTATACAACATTGGCTGTTATATATAATTGATCATTTTCTTTTCTTTTCTTGGATAGGTGTGTAAGTAATGGTGGAAACACAACATCTTCCACTAGGAGGCAGCACAATGCTGTCACCACCTCCAGCCAAAAAAGAAGAATGGAGAATGAATGAAAGAGTAACAATTCTTGCCACAAATTCACCCTGGGACTGAAGATAATCTACACTTGTTCATCTGATAAACCACTACATTTTCCATAAGAGCTTCTGTTTGTCAGGCTGAATTCTTCTCTATTCTTGGCGTTCGTTCTCAATAGAGGCCTGTCATGGAACGGTTACAGGGTGGTTAACAGTGGTTACGAGGAACATGCTGGAGGAGTGACATAAAGTAATGATTGTAACGTAAATACCTGAATGTTTTCAACCTTGTATAGTATGATTTGAACACCCTTTAAGTGCAGAGAAATGAAACATGGTCTTTGCTTTCTCATTGAGGAATAGGTGATGTTCAAATATTCTTTTTTAGTTGTCACTCTTCCAACATGGTGGCATTTCCCAGTTAGCACTGGTAATGCTCCATCATACAGCATTATTGCATGAAAACAGTCCATCGTTGTCAGCAGGATTGGAGCTGGCGCGGGGAAACCCCAATGGTCCTCTATCCATCGCCTTAACCACTTGGCCAGAACAACACAATACCAAAAGGTGTGATGCAGAACTTATTTGTACCATGCAAAGACATGAGAAAGGGACACCATCCATGCTTTGTGACATTTCCAGTACCTTTGGAGAGAAACCTTTGAAGTCAGAATCCGACTATAAAAATAGGGAGGAGGAGAATGAGGAAGGGGGGGGTCCAGCAGCAAGCAAACAGAGAAGAGAAGAGATGTTTCAGTCAGAGCTGACTGCTGTTGGGTGATATTTCAAGTCAGAAGAGTTAGATATTCATCTGATTGTTGATGCAATACTGTTTGTGATCAGCTGAGCAGTCAGTGTTGAAGGTTAAAGAATATGCCGAGCAAACAAGTTTGCTGAACAGATGTAAAGAGCATGTCAAGCCAATCAACTGGTCCAAATCAGAAAGACAGCAGATGTGTTTCAGATAGAGGAGAAAGTCACCAAAGCACTCTCTAGTCTAGTGGTTCTCAATCCAGTCCTCAAGGACCCCTTGTCCTGGAGGTTTCAGCTCCAGCCTTACTCAGACACACCTGAACCAATTAGAGGCTTCAGGTTTTCATGATACTTAAATTGGTTCAGGTGTGCCAGAGTAAGCTGAGCCTGCTGCTTTCTTCTTGACCCCCCCTCCACACACACCTACACCCGGACCTACTGAGTAGCATGTTCCTGCAGTACCGGCGGCTGCAGTTTCAGGACCGCAGTCCTAGGACCACATTTCTAGGACCGCATTTCTAGGACCCTACTGATTTTTATGCCTGGTCCTGTCATTTTAACCCATACCATAACCAATTATCTCCCCTTGCCTAATCTTAACCACTCCTTCCTTCCCCAGACTTGCATTAACGAGAGAAGGCGAGAGGCTTGAAACTGCCTGAAACGGCAGCCTCCTATTGCAAGAACATTCATCCAATTTGCTAGGTGGCGCTGTGGCAAAAAAACTAGGGTCCTAGAAATGCGGTCCTAGAAATGCGGGTGGACCTCCTCAGAACTGTCCCCACCCCCACCCCCCCCCAAAACACACACACACGCACTGTGTTGACCAAATTGCAAATTGCACAACTGTAAATTGCACTAAGTTATTATTCCTTGCACTAGTTGTATATATATATATATTTTTATGTATATTTCTTTTTCTTTCTGTATATTTTGAGGACCTTTTTATACAGCTGATTGCCCTTAAATTTGTTTATTGTATAATGATGTGTGCCTCTCTCTTGTTCTGTACTGCTGCATAACTGCCCCCCCTCAGGGACAATAAAGAGCCATCTATCGATCTATCTTATCTGGAACATCACTAAAATCTTCACTACAACCCTCTTTCTAAACGCCATTGCCACTGTTACCACCAACATCACAGCACAACATCATCTGTCTGGTCTAACGAGTATCATCTTGAAATCACTTCTAAAATTGTATTTTCTTTTATTTGATTATATTTTTCCCTATTATATTGTTTTAACCCTCTACTCTTATCCATTTATCTTGTGGTGCCTTCTTGTTCCTACTCATTTCATGAGTAAGATGTTTGCTTTTTTTTTTAAATTATTGTTAAAGCACTTTGTAATAAGTGCTGTACAAATCAAGTTTCGAATAAAATAAAGTTTTCACGTTTGTCAGAACCACTGTCATCTCAACTGAAGCTTCCACCTGGTTCCTCTCTTTGCTTGCTGCTGCCTGAATCTGGACAAAATTCTCCATTTTCCTTCGTAACGTTAGCGAACTTTATCCCTACACAGTAATTAACGTTAGCGCAAACATCGGTGCTATTCGCTAGCTAGGGTTAGCTGGTAAATGTGTAAAATTCAAGCCTAATTCAGTACCATTTTCCCGTAGTGGAGTATAAATTATATATCTGTGGATATATGTGATATAATTTTCCCTGGGTGTCAATACCTTTTTAGAATAAAATAATTCAACCACTACTTCAGTACTACTCTGTGTGAGTCTCTGTGTGTTGCTTCCTGAAAGCGGTCGGTTGCTGCAAAAGTTAAATGCAAACTTTCGCCTTCCACCGTGGCGGTGAAGACAAACCAGATGGTGAAATCTGGTAAGTTACAATGGATGTGCCAACAAAAACTTGTTTACCTGCTTTTCTTGCCTTCTCTTTCAACGAAGGTGAAGTAGTGAATAAGATTTCTAAGCTACATCTGACTGACCATTTGGGACTCCGTTTTGGCTTCTTATTCATTCAATAGGGGAATCACGTTTAATGCTTTCCGCTAACTAAAATCTGAATAAATTCTCGCGATACCGACATACGAGAGTGCAGACACCTCAACCAATCAGAATACAGATTCGTTTTTGGAGATTTTTTTTTTCAGCAGGACAATGCCAATTGTGATGTAACTATGGGTGATGACGTGCTGGAGTGGACAATGCTGAGAAACCAGGCAGACAGGTTGGCAGTAGGTACTTGATAACAGATGGGTGAAAAAGAAGACTTTTATTGGGCAAGAACAGTATTTAAAAGAGATGACGGCGCATGACTTACCGACTGACAGTAGATAAGTGAGAACAAGTAGGTGAAAAAGAAGATTATTAATAGGAGAGAAACAAATGCAAAACAGTATTTAAAAGAGATGACATGGAGCATGACTATACAGGCTGACAGTAGGTGAGGAACAAATTCTAGGTAAAAAAGATTTTTAATAGGACAGCAACAAATCCAAAACAGTATTTAAAACAGAACAGCACTAGCCTTGACCAGAAAATAACAAGAGCAGCAATAATAAAAACAATAAAAATGAATACAGATGAAAACTTCAATACAAATTCATGGGTCAATGTCACCATAGGATGTTTTTGAGACCTAAAACATACAAAAATCTTTGATCTTGATTTCCAATTCCTTCTACGTTCTGTTGCATGAAGTAGATAGTAGACTACTCAAAAACATTTTGGTCAAGTTTAAGCATGCAGTTTCAAATAACTACAATCAAACTGGTGGTTCAACCATGATATACATCCACCCTGTCATGGACAAATACAAGACTGTTTCATTGTATTTGCATTGCATTGCTATGATAATATTGACAGAAAAATAATTTGGTGTAAAATGTGTGCCTTTCTGATCAAATGCACATCATTCTCACTTCATTTTCTAAATAAGAAACAGAGATATTTGATCATATTGTTTGATCCTCTCTTAAGTATCAACAAACTTCTCCAAAGTTCTTGATAGCTGATGATATTATTGAATTTTTATATCCTGAACCTTTTCAACAAACTCCTTATGATTGAATTCTAGTAAAACAATATAACTGACTAGGAAATTACCAGATGCTTAAAAGGAAACTGCACTGAAACAAGCACAGTGTTGGATTGTTAAAGAGGACTTTGTCTTGTTTCATAATCATATTTTGAAAATATTGAAATAATTGAATTGGATTAACTTCTTTCATATTTTATCCTGGCAGGGTTGATGTGTTAAGCTTGACCAATCACACTGAAGTGCAAGAGGTAGAAAAGGTTGCCATCTGAAAATGCATCCTGTGTCATCGTGCCAGAAAGAAAGAAAGCAGGTAGGTGCCATAAAGAAAGAAAGCAGGGGGATAGCTAATCATTAATCCATGAACACTCCATAACTGACCCTGAAGGATGCTATATTATTATTAATAGAGCAATCAACAACAACAACAAATGCAAGCACCTATGGCCCAAATACAAATAAATCAACATTCTTCCATAAATTCTTCACATTGCTACAGAATAAATCAGTCAATTAAGTTATCAAAATCATCAATTCCTAACATTTCTGACTATTCAATAAATTGGAATAATCAACTATTTTACCACTGTGCCAGCACGGTTGGAATGCTACACCACAAAACCCCTGAAATACCACATATCTAGGTATAAAAATATTCCTGAGGCTGTCAGAGTTATTCTATCATATATCTACCACTATCCATCATTGGCTGACTCGCTGCTGTAAAGAGGATGATATTACCAAAAATCAATTATCTATCCGCAATGATCACAGTCCAACTCACTATATTGTATTGGAAAAACAAGAAACCCAGAATAAAACCTATCTAGCTAATCAACTGCAATATCTTACCAAATGGTTTCATGAAACCCACCATCATTACTCATGGCTGGACATAGAACAAACTCCATGCCAAGAAATGGCAATCACAGACCTACCCCTCCTTAGCGACACAGCCTCTTCAAAAACAGACAGCCTGGTGGAAAGTCAATAAAACGACAAACCTCACAATGTCACCTAGCGCACATACACCCATGTGGCTCAACCAAGATTTTCTCGTAAACAAATCACCAATGACAGGCACCAAATAGAAAGAAAAGGGCATAAAATATCTGCAGCACATCTTCGAAAATAATATGTTACTTACTTTCCAACAGATGATCCAACTGACCATCCCACAATGGTTAAATTTTTTATAGAACAGATATCACTGGGGCAAAACTCAGCCCTACAAAAAAAAAAAACACTGAACAATTCAGTGAAATACAATCGAGCAGCACGTGTATGCATTCATACACATGCACAAACACAAATAGGTTCATACACACACACACTCTTGCAAACACACATATACACGCTTTACAGGCAGACATACCTTTGGAAACACACTTTCACAAACACACAACATTCAAATTCTCCCAAACGCCTCTATACTTATTGCACATTATTTGTATCTCTCTATTTGTTTGTTTGTTTCTTTATTATATTACTATGGCAACATCAGTGACGATAATTATTGCTGTTGTTGCCATCATTATTATTATTATTGTCGCATTGTTCTCTTATTCATATTTCTATTGATTTATTTACTCATTCATCCATTCGTTTTTCTTTATTTACTTTATTTTCTTTACCTATTCATTAACAACACATGACTGAGCACCCTTTTGTTTCTACTATTATTGTTGCCAAAATATCTATATCATTATCAATGATTCAAAGTACTTCCATAGAAATAATTCCCAGCTCATTCCACACTGCTGCTTCCCAAGAACAAACATTCATCACATATCTTCTCCATGCACACGTACAGTACATCTCTCTATTTCTCTATTTCTCATGTTGTTAACCTATATTCACCCTTACTTTCCTATCTATCTGTGATTTCTGTTAAGATGTTAATAAGATGTTAATAAGATGTTAGATAATCAGCTAAGAAGAAGAAGTTAATATATAGGTTAGTAAGTAACTAGGTGAGTAAGTATGTCATGTGGGCCAGTGGATGTCTGATTGATGACAGACGGTGGGACCGTGGACTGCATTCTGAGATAAGTAAAGAAGAAGGTAAGTAATTATCCGTGTAGCTGAGAAACAGAACTATCATGCTCTGACTCCAAATTCCAGGCAACAGTTTCAGACATTAGGTCTGTCCCAGTAGGTAAGTAAACAGGTAAATAAGTAAGCAAGGTTGTTAATCCTTCTCCAGGTAAGAAAGAAGCTAGAAGTTAGAAGGTATGTGATTCTTGTACTGGTAAGTGAGAAGGTAGGTGATCCTTACATTGGTAAATTAGATGGTTGGTGATTGTTCCCAAGGTAAGTTACAAGGTAAACAATCCTTACACAAGTTATAACTTTATAACCTTTATAACCCTGTAACCTATAACCTTGTAACCGTATAACCTTGTAATTGTAACCTTAAAACTTTATAAACATATATACTTATATACTTTTAACTTTTAATCTATAACCTTGTTCAACCCTTCTACAGTTTACTAAGGACCTGATCCTTAGTTAGAAGGTAGGTAATAGAAGGTTCTTGATACCTGAAATAAGAAGGTAGATGAGGCTTCAACATGTACGTAACCTTGTAACATTATATAACTATAAATATAATATATCCTTACATTGGTACATTAGAAGGTTGGTGGGCCTTTCCAGGTCAGTTAGAAGGTACATGATCTTTATCAAGGTAAGTTAGAAAGTTGGTGATCTTTATCAAGGGAAGTTAGAAGATAGGCAATAGAAGGTTTGTGATACTTCTACAGGTAAGTAAGAAGGCAGATGATGCTTCTGCATCTAAGTTAGATGGTATGTGATCCTTAAGGTGGTAAGTTAGAAGGTATTTGCTCCTTAAATTGGTACCTTAGAAGGTTGGTGATCCTAGTCCAGGTAAGTAAGAAGGTAGGTGATCCTTACATTGGTACTGTATATTAGAAGGTTGGTGATCCTTCTCCAGGTAAGTTATATTAGTAAGTTAGAAAATTTATGAACATTTTCAAGGTAAGGTAGAAGGTAGGTAATCCTGGTGCCCCTTCAACTATGAACATTAGATGATTGTAACCATGTAACTTTATAAACTTATAAACATATAACCTTGTAACTTTTTAGCCTTATAACCTTACAACCTCGTAACCATGTAACTTCCTAACCTTATATCCTTGTAACAATGTAAAACTAGAACCATCCTTACATTGGTACTGTACATTAGAAGGTTGGTGATCCATCTCCAGGTAAGTTAGAAAGTTTATGAACATTCTCAAGGTAAGTTAAAGATAGGTAATCCTGGTGCCCCTTCAACTATGAACCTTAGATGCTTGTAACCTTGTAACTTTATAACCTTATAAACATATAACCTTGTAACTTTATAGCTTTATAACCTTGTAACCTCGTAACCGTAACCGTATAACCTTGTAACTTTATATCCTTTTAACCATAACCTTGTTCAATCCTTCTACAGTTAAGTAAGAAGGAACATGATCCTTACATTGGTAAGTTAGACGGTTAGGGATTTTTCCCAAGGTAAGTTAGAAGGTAGGTAATAGAAGATTCTTGACACCTCTACAGGTAAGCAAGAAGGTAGATGATGCCTAACCATGTAAGTTAGAAGGTAGGTGCTCCTTACTTTGGTACATTAGAAGGTTGGTGATCCTTCTCCAGGTAAGTTATATTTGTAATTTAGAAAGTTTGTGAACATTCTCAAGGTAAGTTAGAAGGTAGGTAATCCTGGTGCCCCTTCAACTATGAAACTTAGATGCTTGTAACCTTGTAACATTATAGCCTTATAACCTTGTAACCTCGTAACCATGTAACTTCCTAAACTTATATCCTTGTAACAATGTAAACCTAGAACCACCTTACATTGGTACTGTATATTAGAAGGTTGGTGATCCTTCCCCAGTTAAGTTAGAAAGTTTGTGAACATTCTCGATGTAAGTTAGAAGGTAGGTAATCCTGGTGCCTCTTCGACTATGAAACGTAGATGCTTGTAACCTTGTAACTTTATAACCTTATAAACATAATACCTTGTAACTTTATAGCCTTATAACCATGTAACATCGTAACCTTGTAACTTCCTAACCTTATATCCTTGTAACAATGTAACCATACAACCTTAAAACTTTATAACCATGTAACATTATAACCTTGTAACCTTATGACTTTATAAATGTATAACCATGTAACCTATAACCTTGTTCAATCATTCTACAGTTAAGTAAGAAGGAACCTGATCCTTACATTGGTAAGTTAGATGGTTAGTGATTTTTCCTAAGGTAAGTTAAAAGGTCGGTAATAGAAGGTTCTTGACACCTCAACAGGTAAGCAAGAAGGTAGATGATGGCCCTACATGTAAGTTAGAAGGTATGTGATCCTTAAGATGGTAAGTTAGAAGGTAGGTGCTCCTTACATTGG
>CABFOQ010051482.1:0-11308 GCA_900660455.1 Gephyroberyx darwinii
CTGAACTGTAAACTCTGGATTCTACATCCTGCACTACAAACTCCCTATCTGCACTGTTACTTTATTCTGTTACTTTATTCTGTTACTTTATTCTGTTACTTTATTCTGTGACTTTATTCTGTTACTTTATTCTGTGATTTTATTCTGTTACTTTATTCTGTTACTTTATTCTGTTACTTTATTCTGTATTTTATTCTGTTACTTTATTCTGTGATTTTATTCTGTGATTTTATTCTGTTACTTTATTCTGTTACTTTATTCTTGTTGTATCTTCTTTTTTAAAATCTCATGTAAAGCTCTTTGAATTACCTCCATGTAAGAAATGTGCTACAAATAAACTTGATTGATTGATATTATTATTATTATTATTATTAGTAGTAGTAGTAACAGTAGTACTAGTATTAGTAGTTGTAGTAGTAGTACTAGTATTAGTAATGGTAGTAGTAGTACTATTATTATTATTAGTAGTAGTAGCAGTAGTACTAGTAGTACTAGTATTAGTAGTGGTAGTAGAAGTACTATTATTACTATTAGTAGTAGTAGCAGCAGTAGTATAAGTAGCAGTAGTAGTAGTAGTAGTAGTGGTAGTAGTAGTACTATTATTACTATTAGTAGTAGTATTAGTAGTAGTGGTAGTAGTAGTAGTAGTAGTCGTAGTAGTAGTAGCAGTAGCAGTAGTAGCAGTAGCAGTAGCAGTAGCAGTAGTAGTAGTAGTAGTAGTAGTAGTAGTACCTAATATTAAAACAATATAACATTAATACAATACAATACAATACGTCTCTTTTATTACTCTACATGATTGAATGATCAAGGTAGTAGTAGTACTAGTATTAGTAGTAGTATTAGTAGTACTAGAATGTATGTATATGGTGAAAGTGTTTTCTGCCTGGTTGTTAAACTGTTTTTCTTTGGGATCAAATGATTGGTTGTAATCAAACGTATGTAAAACAGAAAGTATAAAAAGGAAGAGAAATCCTCCAAGACGGGATTTGGAGGATTTGGAGGATTTGGAGGATTTGTGATCTGCCTTAGAGAAGAGGTGGCTGTAATTCTTCTATTTGGCCACTAGATGGGGATCTCCTACCACACACAGCCTGCTGTCACTTACTGGTCTCAATAGGCCAACTGGCTTTACACGTCAATCAATGAACTACATTTCCCATCAGAAGCAGAAATCCTGAGATTGAACGCATCTTGATTGAATGCGTTGAATGCATCGGCGAAGACAGTCTGCATGTTGTCATTTCATACAGCAAGGACTCTTTCAAAAAGTACCATCATGTGATTTCAATTTCTTCATCAGTCATTCTCCAAAGGTAGGCGTTACTTTTTTCAAATTGTGGAGATTTCATTTTGCAACCAAAGTTCCTTTTGTTCTAGTCCAGTAACCCTCAGGTGCTTATTGGTTCCCAGTGGATCTTCCCAGGATGAACCCAGGATGACGTCTGCTTTTTAGAGTGCAGAAACAAGGAGTGTTGAGACCGTTGTTATGTGGTGAGGTCATCTGTTAGCGCAGGAAACACCAGAGACCCACTGGAGTATCATCTGGAGTGTGTGTGTGTGTGTTCATCATTTAGTCATGCACGTTACAATGCAATGTGGTTGTAAAGTCTGCAGATTCAACTTGTGTGTGTGTGTGTGTGTCGGTATGTTTGTAATTTTGTTAAGAAAATAGTTAAAAATACAGTCACTAGTAGCAGAGGTACCAGTAGTAGTAGTAGGAGTAGTAGTAGAAGTGGTACTAGGAGTAGTAGTAATAGTAGTAGTAGTAGTAGTAGTAGCAGTAGTAGTGGTAGAAGTAGTAGTAGTGATAGCAGTAGTAGTAGTAGTAGTAGCAGTAGCAGTGGTAGTGGTAGTAGCCGGTGGTGAACCCGGTCTGGAGTGAAGAGGCTGCAGCTGCTGTAGTTGCGGAGGCAAAAGCCTGAGAAGGGTTTAAGGAAGCTGTGGAGAACGACTTTCAGGCAGTGTCAAGGTCGTTCTGGAAAACCATTCGACCTCGACTGGGGACAATGTTGAAAGGTAGAGGAATACCTAAACCTGACTTTGCTCAGGAGGCAGTGCTGGAAGATGGCAGCACTGTGGCAAGACACCAGGGGTGGACGAGATCTGTCCTGAAATGCTGAAGGCTCTGGATCATTGGTGGTTGAGACAAAAACAGCTCAGATCATAGATGAAATTAAAAGATACCATCTTGATGTCCTGGGGATCAGCAAATACTGATGGATTGGCTCTGGACGAAAGTTAAACAGCAATGGATCAGTCACCCTATACTCATGATACCACCACCACACATCCACGGAGTTGCTTTAATTGTTCAAAGATGAAAGTAAACACCTTGATGGAATGAGATCCTATTAGTCCCAGGAGGATCAGAACCTGCAAACGTACCATCATCCAGTGTTACACACCTACTAATGCAGAGGACAACAACAACAAACTGCAGCTGGTTGTCTGTGTCATCGGTGACATCGGTGACATCGGTGACATGACCACAACAGTCAGCGCTGACAACACCACCAGTGAGAGGACAATGGGCAAACATAGGTGTGGTGTGATGAATGAAAATGGCAAACGCCTCATTGACTTCTGTACAAAGAACAAGTGCATTACTGGAGGTACTGAAACTCTGCAGAGAACCACAACAAAGTCATGACATCCATCCACCATCAAAGAGTTCACGATGGAACTAAGACACTGCTTTGCTGCTCTCGCTGACTCAACGGAAAATGAGGTCCATGACATCATCGTCAAGAGGAACTCAATCAAAACATCATACGCCACAGAGCTTAAACAAAGGGAAGCACAAAGAACAGCTGACGTGGGAGAAGATAAGAGAGAGAACATCTGAAAGCCAAGAGAGTGCAAAGTCACTGAGTCAATTCCAACAAGCCTAAAACAACACAAACAAGGAGGCGAAGAAGAAGAAGAGCGCCAGGACCAACAAAAGGGCCTTTGTTGATGGGTTGGCAGGGAAAGCTGAAGAGGCAGCAGCATGCGGGAACATGAGCACAACATCACCAAGCATCTTAGCTTCTTACTTCTGGCGATTGCATTTACGCTTCAAAAATCATAAAAGTGGTGTGCATTTGTGACGATTATCTTGCTGAACAAAACGTTTCAGTATCATAAACTTTTGCTACCACAGAGTTTATTTTCTACAATAATCCAAAATCCAATGGAAAAATCCCATTGGCTTTTTGTCGAGGGAACCAGGGCGATGCTAACTTCCAGGTTGGCTACAAAAATACGTCATCCCTGCACCACTCTATAGACATCTTTTTTACTTTTTGGCAGATAGTGGAACTTTTATTTCCCTGCCATCTTTACTTGATTTTCCTCTAAAAAACCATCTCTTTCTTTCCCTGCTCTCCCTTCTCCCACCCCTCCTCCTCCAGACCCCCACGGCCCTTCCTTCACCATGGGCAAGGCGGTGTGGCTGCTGTGGGGTCTGGTGTTCAACAACTCCGTGCCGGTGCAAAACCCAAAAGGAACCACCAGTAAGTTCATAGTGTCAGTGTGGGCCTTCTTCGCTGTCATCTTCCTGGCCTCCTACACTGCCAACCTGGCCGCCTTCATGATCCAGGAGGAGTTTGTCGACCAAGTCACTGGGCTTTCCGACAACAAGGTAATGGAAAATAAATGGGGGAGGTGACTTGGTTGGTGGGATTGGTTTGTTGGAACCGCTGGGGATGTGCTTGTCACTCGAGCAGCTAGTCACGGTGTTAAATCACTGCGGTGCTTGAATAGAAAGGTAGGATTTCGTCTTGTTCTTGTATGACCGCGGTAACGGCATCTGATGAACTATCGCAGCTCAAACGACAGACTTTAAGAGAAAATCCACACTCAAGCAGACTTCACATCTGCTACTCCTGTGATCCTGGCCGTACGCTCGTCCTCCACTGAAATCGGTTTTATTTCACAGCCCCTTCTAACATATCTAATCCCAATTACATGCTTGCGCCCTTTTCTAATCACCCGGGGCCGCTGTGTTCTCAAAGTCGGTCTTATTCAGCGTTAACCAAGCTGCTTCACACGGAGTCACGTGATACAACACTGCAGAGCGTAGCCTCTTTATCCAGCTCTGCTTGTCTACACAAATAGACTCAACTGTCCCGACATCAAGGAAAGCAGCTCTTGTAAACTCTGCTCCGGCGTGGATTTTTTTTGCGCTTTGAAAATCTAAAAACCATTCCATCAATGTGTGCATCGCTAGCCATGCCACCGGTGTGTGCCACTATGTTGTTACTGTCATATGCTGCACTCGTGCCCTCTCAGGATTGCTGGAAACACGTTTCCAAGTCGGGAAATGCAACTTGGAAAAGCTGTGCTACGCTCTCGTAACACAGGATTCCTGCTGGGATTGTTTCCAAGTTGTCTTGATGTTCCCTGGAGCGCAAGAAGGCAGCATCGTGTAATTAATGTTAGTGACTCCACGTCATCCCGCATCAGCATCTGAGTACCGTTGTCATCTATCTATCTTGTTCTCTCTCTCTCTCTCTCTCTCTCGCTCTCTCTCTCTCTTGTTCATGCCCATTCTAATCCACGCTCTCTCTCCCAGCTGTCTCTTCTTTGAGTTCTGTTATTTTTGACCACATGACTAAAGGCAGGCAGTGGAATTGAACCCACGCTCACGCCGGTTGGTTTCCCGTGGTACCAGTGGAAAGACAGATGGTGATGAGTGCCATACCTCACCATGAGAGCTGGCCTTTCATCTCTATCGTCAGCCTCTTTCCTGTATTTACTGTACATGGTCCCAGGGGGCCGAGTGGACCAAGTGCATATGGTTCCTTTGTGGATGTGTGTTGTGGATCAGGCTAATGTGCACACATACCCGCAAATGCAGGAATACACAGGTACAATTTCAATACACACATACAAACATCGACGCAAGAAGAGGGGATGGAGGAGAAAAAGAGAAGCACAAGGAGAAAGAAAAAGGTTGAGACAAATGTAGAAAAATCAAAGGGTAGAAAGAAGGAGAGAAGCAAGGGGAAAGGGGAGGAAGGGAAGAAGAACAAGGGTTACGATGAAAGATAAAAGTCATAGAAGGAGGGAGGGATGTATAGAGGGATGGAGGGATGCAGCCAAGGACAGAGGAAAGGAGAAAAATTTGAGACGGATGTAGAGGGTTTTGACAACCGACAGAGGAAGGGAGGGAGGGATGGAGGGAGGTAAGAAGGGATACAGCGACAGGCAGAGGGAGACCAAGACAGATAACAGGGGACAAGACAAGACAACAGGCAGACAGATATGGGCCAGGTTGATGGCCGAGGCAGGGAGGGAGGAATGAGAGAGAGAGAGAGAGAGAGAGAGAGAGAGGGAGGGTCAGGAGAGAGAGGATCCAGGCAGAAATGGTGGCCAGTCAGACAGATGCACCAAGCCTCCTGTAACCAGCAACATAATGACAGATCTGAGGACATGCCCCGTTGACCCACTGAACAGTGGGTGTTCCTTCATTTTAAAGGTTACCTGTACAACGGAGAAGTCTGCAGACACTTAACATGACCGCAAGGCAGAAGAGCCGAACAAAAGCCACTAGCAGCTGGTACTGGAGTCTCAACGTAGACATAAAATGCATCAAGATAGAGATGAAGCCTAAGAGTAAATGCAGCAGATTTTCCCGTGCCCCCTGCAGAGATAGTTACAATGAATAACAAGCCAACAGTAAGAAAGCCGTCCGCCACAAGCCGCTGATTGGGTGACAAATCAGTGACAAATACGCCATCTTGTTTTGCCCTGTAATCGTAGCTCCTGCCCTGCGCCGATCAGGCTCATTTTGAAAATGTCAAAACAGTCATAAAATAACAAACCGCTCTGAAACGGATTAAACAGACAGAAATAAAGAAAGAACCGCACCACTGTTACTGCTACCGCTACTACACCTTATTCAGGAAAAAGTAGTTCCTTCGTTTGGCCAAGAATGGATTCTCATAGAGAGATAAAGTCTTTTGTTTTACATTGCCTATAATATTGACCGTCAAGATATTAGTGCATTCATTTCAGCCATTAAAGAAAGAAGAGCAGGTTTTTTCCCCTCCTAATAATTTCTAAAGAGCATGTGATGAATGTTTCAGTGACTGTTCGACCGTCTCCCAGGCTGTGGCCGGTCAGCCTGCAGGTCTGTGGCGTTTTCGGCTGCACGGCCACCAGGGATTTGTCTTTTTATTTGTCTTCTCTCTGTCTCTTCTTGCCGGAGAGGAGACGCGCTGGTCTGTTTTCTCAACAGCCCTGATAGTGGAGCGCGTTTCAGTCGATTTCAGTTAAGTCGATGTCAAATTTTAGCAAATGAGGCCTGTACTCTTGGAGCGGCATTTAGACCATTAGACACTAACAGTCTCTCTGAAACCAGGACTAATAAAATCCTTACAGGTGGATTAGCAGCTCCTTAAGGCAGCGGGGAGGCCGGGTTCATTTCAGATTTTATAGACTGCCACTGCCCCGAAGCTGCTGAGTGAAATCCTCCCACGCCACACTGGAATGATTTCTCCAGTCAGCCATCTAAAACAGCAACAACAACAATAATAACATATAAAAACATATTCACCAGCTGTGGTCAGGGAGAAACCTCCATCATATCAGGGACGGATCGCATTGACTGGCCGATATCCGTCATAAAACAACAAAATCTCTTTTCTTTTCTCTCATTTCTATCTTTTCTGTGTTGAATGTGACTCAGAATCGTCTCTAGATCAATAACAGATGCATCAGGTATCAGCTCTGTTATTGATACACCAGGTTTACATGCCACCAGAGACAAGTACAGCTGGGTGACGTTGCCCGTGAGAGACGACAATAAAAACAACAATAATCAACAATATTTTCATATAAATAAAAGTCTGTTTTGCTGCACTCTATCGATTGATTGATCGATTCACACAATAGTGAGCTTTTACGTTTCCAGCAGCAAGCGACAGCAGTTTGTTTGAAAGAAATACAAGAAGTTGGCGGTTAGCATGAGCAGCGATAGGCACCGAGAAAAGAGCGCCACCTGCAGGAACTCAAACGTCACCACAGCCATGAGCACCAAAGATGTTCGCCAAAATAAAAAAAAAAGCAAGGAACTCCAGGACTGCCACTTTAAGACAGACAGACAGGAAGATAGACAGACAGGCAGACGACCCTGAAACACTAACATAGACAAAAACACACTTAGACACACATACAAAAGAGTTGTTACATAACAGCAGAACTTGCATAAGAAGGAGACAGAGAGGGCAAAATGGATGGAGAGGAGAAAGGAAGTAGAGGAGAGGGAGGAAGGAGAGCACTGAAAGAGATATGGGACGGGCAGAGGGAAGGGAAAAAGATGGAAAGAGTTGTGCAAAGGACAGTCGGAAATATTTGAAAGCCCAAAGGATTCTAGTGGGGAAATGAAACAGGAGAGGAAGATGGACAGATGGAAGATTCCTGTCCAACTCACGTATTTTTAAAAATCATCTGTGAGTCAAATTGAAAGATCTGTTTCTTTGGCATGTTGGTGGCCATGCCGGCTTTGACTCAGTCAGCCATCTCCACTGTCAGTAGAGAAGATAGTCACCAAAATCATCCTTGTGTCCCTGGTAGATCATTCGCCCCATGCTAACATGTTAGCATACACTATGTTGATCTAAAGAGTTAGCATGGAGCCCCAGATTGAACGATCTACCGGGGACACGTGGATGATTTTAGGGTCTTTTTGTGTCTGGTAGCGTCCCTGGTGAGTCAGCTGCACCCAGGAAGTACCCAGGTGTCCTTTAAATACCCGAGGAGTTAGTCTAGACAGATGTGTAGTAAAAACCTAACAGGAACAGTTCTTGCAGTGGAGTAAAGCAGCAGTGCAGGAAGTACTGTGATGGCTTCATCTGTGTTTAGAGTACAAACCCTCGTCAGTCTCTCCTCTTTCATTCATTTTCTCATCATCTCTCCATCAAGCTTTTATTTGGAGCAGCTAGGGGTCTGGCGTTTCTCTACAAGGCACTGTCGTTCATTTCCCCCAACTGGATTTTCCCAGCCGGCCTGGGGAATCGAACCGGCGACCCTCGGGTCACGAGCATTCTCGTCTGACCTCGCTCCGCAAGAGAGGTGTAAGAGGAGAGAAAGGGAGAAAGAAAGCAAGAGAGAGAGAGAGAGAGAAGCGAAGGGGTGTGTGAGGAGCTACAGTCTCCTGAGGGCCCTCACTCGTGACGCACACACACTGGGTGACATCACCGACAAAACACACACACACACACACACACACACACACAACAGAGTTTGACATCAACATCGTGTTAGCCCTCATCCTGACCTGATTACACAGCAGGATAACAGGCACACATTCATATAGATGAGATAACTAGTGCACAATATAAACAACAAACAGATTATTTTCCAGATGTTTAACACAAACGAGTAAATATAAATATAATTCAGTAATAAACACCTTCTGCCTCTCAGGCTGATGTGAATGCACATACTGTACACACAATCCCTAACCCTATAATAATCATCATCATAATAACTACTCTGTAAAAATGATTACATCTGCAGCTGCAATTCAAATAATACAAAATCACGTGACTACAAACACTGCTGCTGATTAGAAAGTTAACTTTTTATTTGAAATAAAGCGTGTTTGTCACGGCCACGCTACAGCTGACAGAAACTAGAGTGTAGATGTAAAAATAAAGAAAACTACCCCGTCTGGGTTCATCGCAGATTTTAACTTTTGTTCATATGAGGCCTTAGAGGAGATAAATAAAGGGTCTGCAGCATCTGAGTTATACAACCTTGACAAGTAAGAGTAAATAAAGGATAAAAATGCTATTTCATTCTATTCTTCAATAGACTTTAGTTGAACTGCCATCATGCTACTGTGAAATGTAGCTGGAGTGTTAATCTTCAACTTCCTTGTTTTCTTGGTTTTGGCGACATCTTTGTCTCTCGGCCTCGTCGCTGTGTTGTTTCTCACTGCACTTCCCAGAGATCACCTGTCAATCAAACAGTGTAAAAACATTATTTCTTATTATTATTCCTATAGGTGGCGCTCTTTTTTGTCTGTTCAGCCACGGTGGCTATCGCTGCTCATGCTAACTTCTTCAGTTTATTCCAAACAAACCTCTGTTGCTGCTGCTGGAAACGTAAAACGCATCACTTCCTTTGCTGCCAGAGGTTTTCCCGCGGTAAAGACCTCCCTGAACAACAAATGTAAAAGCTTTCATGAGGGTCAACATTGTTTTGTACTGAGAGCGGCAAAAACAGCCATTTATTTCTATAAAAATGTCACAGATTATTACTTTAAACTACTAGAGTGATAACATGTAGTGCAGCCGCTCTCCAACACCGTACACATGTGAGGACTAATGGACCCTGCACGTACACACACACACACACACACACACACACACACGACGTGGTTAGAGCGGAGCCCATAACGCACAGTTCTAATTGATAGGATCCGTCTGTTCGCGGTGCCGAGGGCAGATCGTTACCATAGCGATCAGGGCAAGGTACTACAAAACCCCTGACCTGTACACCGACTAGAACGATACCTGGGAGAGACGGAGGGGAGGGGGGGGCATCCTGAGCATCCTGTTATGTACCTGGGGAGAGAGAGAGACAGAGAGAGGAGCACAAAGAAGAAGATGGCTGTGGGATGCTGAGGGAGAGAGAGAGCAGGAGGAGAGGTGACTATTAAGCTTTTCACTTCCCTTTGGTTCAGATGAGTGTTGCTCGTTGTGTTTCACTGAAAAGGGAAAGAGAGAAACAAACAAATGAAGTGAAATGGTTTCAATAAATGAAGAGAGCTGTATTTCTTTACCTTATCGCTGTGGGTTGGAGCTAGCTGCAAAAAGTATATATATATAAAGGTATATATATATACACACATTTCTGTAATTTCATCTTTGGCTGCTGCTTTATTCCACAAAATAATGAAATAATTGTCTTTTCGTGGCTGCTTGTTTCCACTGCGACCTACAACCCAGGACTGGAGGATCAGAAACCCCCCCCGACTCTCTCGGATGGACAACAACGTAGTTTTGAGATGGCTTACTGTGTTTTGATCTGCTTTCACGCTCCTAAAGGCAATAAACAATAAACTTAAACCACAAAAGGAAATCACCACTTGCCAATGATGGTGATATGCTCTCTCTGCTCACTCTGTTTTCTTTTGTTGTATATCTGTGTGTGTGTGTGTGTGTGTGTGTGTGTGCATCTGTGTGTGTGTGTGTGTGTGTGTGTGTGTGTGATTGAGTGTGTGTTCCACAGCCAACTTTGTCAGGTCAGTCATTGTACCTCCCATCTCTCATCTATTATAACCAAACACTGTGTATGGAAACTGCAGCGGCATCGCTTGTGTTTACGGGACATGAGATTTTTTTTCTGCTTGTTTATTTGTTTGTTTGTTTTCGATCACATGACAAGGACAACTACAGGCGCTGACAGTGTATTCCCTTGCTTATAGTGATAATAAAACTGATCCAGAATCAGATTATAGCGCCCAGTCAACAGTTCTGGTTATTTTTCATCTATTCCATTGGAGTAAAGGCGTTTTCCCACAGCTGGACAGAGTTTCTGAGCTCTGATTGGAAGGAACATGTGGTAACTAAACATTATTTTGAGGCTGCAAATGATTTTTTTTACTTTATTGTTTGGAGCCAGTGGAGCAAAATGAATATTTTTTGAGATACAGCACAATCTGGAATCTGCACAGGATTTATTTTGTCCCTGTGCAGATACACGTAGTTGATATACTCAATAAAGTCATAAAAAGTCATAAAGCGACACGTTATGTTCAGTAAAAGTCAACTCACGTGGCGGCTGCATCTCCTTCAGAGTAGCTGGTACCTTTTTTAACTCGTCACCTTCAGACGACACCCTGGAGTTTGTCCTTGCCAGACTAGAGATTCCAGAAAAACTCATGACCCTAAACTCTTCCCAAGTGATGTCCTCTACAAATGTCTCTCAACACCAGACCTGGATGAGATTCAATTTGCAAATACTTGTTTTATGTTTTTGTTTTATGATTTTTTTAAAAAATGTTTTGTATGGGTAGGGGTTTACCACCATCAAATAGAGTAACAGAAAGTTTCGACAGTCACGGGAAAGTGTTTGAAAGTTTATTTGGTGATGCTTTTCTTGGACTGACAACTTATCTGATACTATCACAATTGTCCTGATGTGGTAAAGCTCACCTATCTGGTGCTTCAAGTTTGAAAACACGGTTCGTACCTATGTCTGCTCCACATGCACACACACACACACACACACACACACACACACACACCCTCTCTCTCTCTCTCTCTCTCTCTCCTCCACTCTTGGGTAACGGCACACACATGCTGTACGG
>CABFOQ010051492.1:0-11082 GCA_900660455.1 Gephyroberyx darwinii
CCATGTGACATTTGCTGTTATATCGGAATACTAATCATCCATGTCATAGATGAATCAGTACTGACGACTGACTGGATATTGAAAGCCTCTGCTACATCCACAGATCTGTTCACTTCATGTCTATATTTCCTCTCCATTTTCCTTCTGTTCTTTCCTTCCTTTCCACCAGAGTGCCGAGGCTTTCAGCTCTTCTCGGCACTCAAGTTGAAGAGAAGCAGGGACAGTTGAGCATTAGACAGCCTTTCGGGTAATGAACAAGCCTCCATCCTTGGCAAAAAAAACAAAAACATAAAAATCTGCTTGATCTACTTTCTGCTGAACAACAGGAAAACATTTCTGAAACGCGAAGAGCCGTGACGGGATAACACACCAATACAAAATACTGAGGATGAGAAGCAGCTTCTCTCTTAAAACACAAGTTCTTTATGAGCTACCCGCCGCCCCTGTTTATGGGGCCGAGGTACACCGGGCCAGCAGTCAGAATCCAGCAGTCAGCACCAATAAATAACCACGTAGGAGCTACTGCCCCCCAGAGCCAAGGAGGGCACTTAAGAGTTGCAAGCAATTAAAAGGTACAGCTAAGTGGGACAGCTGGTCATGGATAATGTTGAGACGGGTTTCTGAGATGCAACAGCAATCCAGAAGGAATGATTTGGACCATTTTAAAGGCAAAGTTATCACAGTATATGTTCTGCACCATCAGTACTACTTTGATCAGAAATCAGACTCAGTTTTATTGCCAAGAATGTTTTCACGTACAAGGACTTGGTGTTCGGTGCATAACAATATGAGAGTGAAAATGGAAGAAACTGTTCTTGTGGCGTGAGGTTTTGGTCTTGATGGCCCGCACTTCCTGCCAGAGGGGAGTGACTCAAAGAGTTTGCGTCCGGGGTGGGAGGGGTCGGCTACAATCCTACCAGCTCACCTCAGGGTCCGGGAGGCGTTCAGGTCCTGGAGAGATGGCAGATTGCAGCCAATCACCTTCTCAGCAGAGCGAGTGACACGTCTGCCCTCATCCTTGGCAGTGGCAGCAGCGTACCAGATGGTGATGGAGGAGGTAAGGATGGACTCAATCATGGCGGTATAGAAGTGCACCATCATTGACTTTGGCAGGTTGAACTTCCTCAGCTGACACAGGAAGTACATCCTCTGCTGTGCTTTTTTGGTGATGGAGCTGATGTTCAGCTCCCACCTGAGGTCCTGGGTGATGATGGTACCCAGGAAGTGGAAGGACTCCAGTTTCCACCATACAAGAAAATGAACACTCCTAGTGCAACTATTAAAATGGACAGCTAGTACTACAAGTTGGTAAGGCAGGCCACCAAGGGTTGCTGGTTTGATCCCCTAATACTACCTAAGTGCCCTAAAGTAATGGGACCAACCCCCCGTGCATGTACCAAACTACTCCAGCAATGTTTATGAAATAAAGCTAAGATTAGCTAAGTACTGTGACATAATGCAACGGGCAGTTACTTGCAATATGTCGTTGTTGTTGTACCTGTCTTTGTACAAAACCATACATTACAGAGTTGGTCAGAAGGAGGGGGTTTGCCTCCAAGTCATTCATATACTTAGTCATTGCAAGACAATGAGCTTCTTTGTCATTGTATTAGGAACTGCTGAAGCCTTCAGTGATTTCAGCGACTCAACCGAACTGTTCCATCGAGGCTACAAGTCTTCTATCTCCCAAGCAATCAAGCAGCACAGAAGGAGCTACGCTTTCCCCGGCCAACACAGGCGCTTGAATCTGCGAGATGTATCATTATCATCTCTCTGTCTCATTTCCTGTTTTGCTCCTGGGCTGACTATTATCAGCTCCAGTCACATTTTGCTGAAATAAACAGCTTAATGGTCTGACATGGACAAGAGCTGCTGTAACGTTAGTTGGTTCTGCTCAGTTTCTTTGATCTGTGAACAGTTCGGCTTGTTCCCATGTCTGTACAATTAGTGTAATGAGCTGTTTTGGCTATTGTTCCCAGATCAGTGGGAAAGCATTACAATATTTACAATATTTCACTCTACTTCTAAAACTTTTTTCCAATTAAGTTGGCATGCTCGTATAGGAAATTACTCGAGAGCTTGATCAAAAAAGTCATCAAGTTCTTTGTCGCAATTAAATCAAAATGATTGATAAATGTACGACTGACCGTCTACTCAGTTTTCCTTTGACATGTTTGTGCTGCTATGAAAAACGAGGCAAAAACAAATGTCACACGATCTAAGTCAGACATATATTTCTGCTTGTGTGACATTTGTTTTTGATTCCTCATGGAGGGTTTGTGGTTTTCCAGCTCAGAGATATTTTAAAGGGGTACATCCACTAAGCCAAAACTCAAAAAAAACAAAAACCTTGTGAGATTATTTTTCTTCTTTTTCTTACAGAGATGATTTATCACCAGGGCTTAGATAGTACTGGTGGTGGTGAGATAATATTTTCACTTTCACTTCAGTTTCCAATGCAACTCGTTCCAATGGTTTTAAAATAATGTCACTTGATGTGATGAATTATCTCAACCCAGCTGCAAATTATTTCACTTGATTTAAAACTCCATATGAGACTAAATCACGTGTTAAGATGGATAATTATGGATATATTATTTTCAGTGTAACCATCATCTAATTTCTTGAATTTGTAAATGCATCCCACTGCTCTGATTCCCTCACCGACCCTGTCTGGGAGGTGTGAAAGTAACTTAGCGTGTATATTTTAGCCAGGTATATCATTTTATATCCTATGTTTTGAATTCTCTCTGTATCTCTATGCAATGTCATATTTACTTAGCATCATTCAGATGAGTTGAATGTGGTGTATTAATGTATCCCTAAAACAGACAGAAATGATAAAAAGGGGGGAATGTGAAAGTAAATTAGCGCAGAGTGCTAGTATTTATCATTTATTAGTTATTATTTTGTGTCTGTTGTATTGATACCATGCTGTCCCCTGTGACAGACATGTAACATGTGTGCTGTAAACATGTACCTAAGTATAGCAGAACCAGCTAGTGAGGCCTTTCGAGGAAGAAATGTGATCTTGACCAGTCCACTACTGTATGAAGATATCTATAGGAGGACCCATGTGGTCTTAGCATGGAGAACCAATCATGAGAGACTTCTTTCTCTCCAAAGAAACTATAAAGGTTGTAGTGAGTTGACTTTCAGAGAGAGAGCATAGAGAGATTTTGACTTTCTGTAGGGTCTGTGACGAGGTCTTTCTCTCTCTCTAATATACTGTATACAATATATTTGTGTGCTTCAACCTATCAGTGTTTGTGTGTTATTTCAAGAGTTCTGAGTGCTTCCAGGCAATTTACCACAACAAAGGCGCCTGTCTAAATCCCATGATATTCCCGGAATTCCAGCACGACTGGGAGCCCTGAGCGGGCAAAGGTAGCAATGCCATAGCCTCCTCTGGGCCTCCAAAATCCTGTCAAACAATGCTGCCAGCGTCCAGCAATGATGCACTGTCTGGCGAGTGGCTACCTCGCTGCAGCACACCGCTGTTTTTCATGCTTTCGGTGCTCAGCTATGCAGAAAATTAACTCCAGCGGCTACAGCACATCCACAGGGGCCAATGCAAACACTTTGAGTCTCCACCTCTATCCATTTCACTCTACCTCCTCTCTTCCTTCATCGCTGTCTCTCGCAAACAATCATCTTGATGGTTATACATGCATCTCCTCTGACGGCTACACATAATCAAACATTCATCTACACCTCCATCGGTGCGTCAGCAGTCGATCACCTATGTAGCGCTTACTTTGCCCCTTCTTCAGATCTGTACGTATCACGTCTCTCACATGCATCAGTTCGAATCCACTCCACTACTAAGCAGCATGCCTCAACAGTGTAAACAATGCCAGCCAGGGTATCTACCTGTAACCACACAGGTACATACATACATACATGAGCAGGAGTGTGCGCACACACACACACACATACACACTGGGTATTTCAATTTCAGCTATTTCTGTCACCACTCACTCACTCCCTCTCTCTCTCTCTCTCTCTCACACACACACACACACGGCAATGGCAAATCTTAAAAGATGTGGGAGGACAGGGGATGTAGAAACAGATGGGTGCTGGCACCAGTTGAAAACCCAGTGTCTGACACTAATGGGCCCAGAGAGAGAAGGAGGGGGACAGCCCCATCTGGACCTGCCACTGCTCAACCAGCCAGCAGCAAACCAGCGATTCGGAAACAGACAATAAAATGTCCTGTCCCCTAAATACAGGCAAACTAGGCGAACTGTGACGTACCTCCGGTCTGATTTACAGATTTGATTGCACCAGTGTGAGTAGAAATTCATGTCAAAACAGTTGTGTATGAATTTGTGTGTTTTTGTTCCCACCTCTACGACAGGTAGACACACATGCGTTTAGAGGCTGCACACATACTTACACTATCATGTGTTTTTTTCTTGTTGATGATACCTGTGCCAAGACCTCTTTTGCAATTTGAATGCATTTGTATGCCAGTTATAACTGAATGTGTTACATTGCATTTCAAATAAATTTGGTTTGTATATATAGTATATATATATATGAGAAAGTTTAGGCACAACCTAATGAAGGCTGCCTGCCTGCCTGCCCATCGAACCATCAGCGTACATTCATGTCTTATCTGATAGGAGAGGTAGCCTACATAAGACTGACATATACAACTTTCATAAATGTTACACACATTAATTATGATTTTTTTCTTTTGTCCTTTGTTTGTCTTATTGTCTTCATACCTTTTAGCCTAGTTGTTATTTTCCTCATTTTATCTAGTTCTTCTCTTTTCCATTGCTAAGTGCCTTGGGTACCACGAAAGGCGCTCTTAAATTAAAGTTAAATTATTATTAAATTATTATTATTATTATTATTATTATTATTATTAGGTAGGTACTTTATTAATCCACGGGGGAAAATGTCTGTGTTACAGCAGCCAGACATAGAATAACACCAAGAAATAAAGAAATAAAACTACAATGGAAATAATAAAAATAACAATAATAAAAATAAGAAGCTATATAAGTACAAGTACAAAAATTATGAAAATACAAAAATTATGCAAATAGTGCAAAAGTAAAAACAATTTTTAATGGGAAAAAAGTCCCGGGCACAAGAAAGTGAATTGTGCCAAAAGTGAGAATGGTGAAGAGGGAACACAAGCTTGTAAAGGAGGACGCAGGGTTGGGCTTCTTAAGTGCCTCTTTCTTGTTAATTAGTTTCTAGTTAATCATTGTCCATTTGTAAGAACCAACGGACCAACACTAGTTCTCTTTTTTTTTTTTTTTTCTAGCAAAACCACAATGTTAACATCAAAAGTGACATACATGATGCCATTGGGTTCAGTATGAATTTTCAGTATGAGGACGCAACAACATGATTAGTGACTGCGGTGCCACAGCGATGCTAGATTGGCCCTTTAAAGTGAAAATTGTAAGCACTTTAATTTATGGCTATTTCAATTAGAAGATGCACACACACACACACACACACACACACACAAACATAGTTACAAAACACATATTCCATTACTGGCCGACAAATAGCGTAATAAACATGAAGGGTATCCTGGCTGCTGCTGCATTAGAGAAGAGATGCAATCCAGTGGAGAGTTAATTAACCAAGATGTAATTAAAAGGGCTGTTGGAGCAAATCATTGTTTCCCTCACACACTAACATGAATTCACTGTGTGTGTGTGTGTGTGTGTGTGAGAGAGAGAGAGAGAGAGAGGGGTATTCTGGATCAATTAAGCAGTGATACAAAGTATATTTGAAAATTGAAATAATGGCGATATCTGATAACTCTCTGAATGAATCCCCAAAGAAACCTCCATTCTTCAGGGCATGCTGGTGATTCAGTAGCATTAACATGGATACTACACACTCACAAGTGCGTGGGATTGATTATTAAAGGTATGACGCTCATGCAATTGTAACTGCAAATGGAATAAATTCACAGTAACATAATAAACCGTGAATGTAATATCAAATGCAACAAAGAGTGTAATAATCCTATTGCAGTAATACATTAATATAAGAAATGTTACCTCCTGTTAATCTATTTTTTCATGGTAATGCTATAATTACATTAATACGTTTTATTACATTAAAAGGAAGGTTAAAAAATATTGGTTTTTGAAAATGCAATAATTAAACTGATGTAATAATAATGGTGTAATAATAGTCAAAATTCAGTATTTGACACCCATTCCACAAATGTGGTTATAAATGATGGTGCTGCATCTAAGTGATGAACATGAAGAGGTCTTGCTGTAAATGGATTACATTGCCAGAGTCTTTAAGCCTTATATTCAAGTAATATAAATTATTAAATGATATCAATTATAAATAGTAATCTCCATCCCTGCCTGCTCCATCACACTGAACATTTCTACCAGTTGGTCCATTTAGACCAGTTCTCAACTGGTCTAGCCTAAGGACCCACTTATTAAGGCATGACCCAAAAAAAACCCATTCTAATTTATTTTACAAATCAATTAGTGTAGTATACAAAAATACTCTCATGCACTCTTCAAAACATGAAACAAACAAACACAAAAACTCAACAAGGTCTGCAGAGGGCCTAATCCACAATGCCTTCATGCATTGTTCAAAACATCAAACACAAACGTGCAACAAGGGCTTTCACAAAATAAATAGTGCAGTAATCCACAATGCCTTACTGTTGAAAACATGAAACAAACAAACAAGAGCTTCTTCATAATACCTTCTCTGACAGAAACATGAAACCACTGAAAGAGCAACAAGAGCTAAAAAACCCCATGAGATAACAGTCGCTGACACAAAAGATTAAAATTTTCCAAAGCAGCTTGTCCAATCTAGAGGCAGCAATAACATGGTAACGGGCCTATCACAGTAACAGGATGGCCGTGATTACAGGCATATGCTTTTTAATACATTTCTTTGGAGAGACATATGGGACTCTGCTGAGCTCAGTCATGCTGCTGTTCATGCACCGCTCTGACCTAAAGGGAAAGCCGGGGGATGCCTGTCGCTCAGAGTCTGGGATGATGGTGGACGACGCTACTCTGATGTTGTGTTCAATGTGGGAGGACTTTGTCTGGAATGATTTCAACTCTTACCTCTGAAAGAGCTAAGAGATGAGATGTAATAAGGAGTAATCCACAAAAGGCCCATAGCCACTATTTCAAATATTTTTGAAAACTATTTTCCTGTTGTGATTTTTTTTTTAATAATGTCTTTGTGACAAGATAATCTGAAATGAAAACATATTATAAAGTACACAAAATGAAGTGAGTTCAAAGCTTTTCTTGCCCAATGGGTGTTTTGAATGTCTATTTCAGACCTTTTAATGTAATGGATGTCACCTAAAATGCCCTATACCATTGGATCATTGGAGGGAGAAAAAGAGGCTTTCTCCTGAAACACTGTGGTGTTGTGGAAAATCAATGTGTGTTTTTTGCTGACAGGAATGTTTACTACATGACTGTTTTAATTGTACAAGCTGTTCACTTTATTTATTTATTTATTTTAGCATTAAATTTTTTTTTGTTTTGTTTTACTTTGAAATGGTTGACACAGCCTGAGGCAGTTTACAGGCACAGGTTTATTAGTGTGTTTACCCGTTTGGATGAAGTACCTCCACAGTGAACAACCAAAGCATAGCAACCAGCCTAAGCTTCATTTGATCCACACATGTGATACACCGGAGAGCCACAATTCACAACTCACTGTCCATGAATTCAATCCAATGTTATTGAAGGGCCCTCCTAAGATGTAGCCTAATATACCCTGATGTAATGAAAGAGCAACACAGGAGCATCACATAGATCTCTACCTTACAGGAACTGTCTGTCAAAAATGATGTTTTTATAGTACAGCTGTGGATATCTACTAGTTGCCTTATAGATAAAAAAAAAAATGATGCATTAATTCTGAATAAAAATGGTCCTCTCGGACTTCATCCAGAGAGAAAATGTTCACCTTTATATTCTACCTGTGTCTCATTTGACTTACACATCTGTGTTTGGTGGAAACATGCAGTCTGAGATCCTGTTTTCTGTGATGACATAAGTTTGGAATAAAACCAACATTCATGCTTCTTCTGCAGCCCGGTCTTGAAGTTCAACACAGCATCTTTGTACCATTTAAGTCTTTAAAGAAAAGAAAATGAAAAGAAAACACACACACCCAGAAGATGAAAAGAATAAAAAAATAATTCACTCTTTTCCTACAGACTGATTTTGAAGTTCAAACGTTTTGACGTCTAAACTGTTTATTGTCTTACAAACAAGGGGAAGTGAAAGCTTTGGTAATGTGCTGCAGTAATACTGAAAAACATCCACAGGAACCGTTGAAATTCGGCTGAGCGGCAGGATTCCCGCTCACGGCGCCACCCTGCTGCATTAAACGTGGTATCAGACAGGCAGAGTGAGACATCTCCAAACACAGAAACCCAATGAGGACGGCTTCTGCTGCCTTTGATCAGAGTAAATGAAAGGAAGCGGGCAAAAAGAAATGCTGTCTGCTTCCTCTGCATTATTACGTTGAAACAACTCACGTGAAGGTTGAGGCTTATTGGTTTATTTGCCCCACGAGGCAATAGAGGGTTACTGTACTGAATGGCAACAGAAAGCAGGAGGAAAGATTCTGTTTAAAATGAGATGTTGGTAGTGTGTGTGTGTGTGTGTGTGTGTGTGTACACGGGCATGCTTGTCTGTCTACGTGATAGGCAGCCTTTCAAAAGAACGCATGAAATCATCCATCCATCCTACGTTGATAAAAAAGCAGAGATGCACCACACTCCAGAGGGCTGCATCTGATAAACCACTGGGATTGTCAAGCTTTTTCCCTCCCTCCCTTCAACAGTGTGATGTGGAGAGGTCTTTTTTTTTTTTTTTTTTTTTTTACACACAAGGCCAATTTAAAACTGAGATTAGCTCAAGTAGTGGCAGCATTTCCCCTAGCTTACCACTAGGCTGCCCTCACCTGGTTTTTCATCAAAATATAAAGGAGAATATCACTCATCTGAAGCATCCTGTATGATTTTGTCACGGAAAAGGACTGAAAGTTTTTATTAACACAAGTCTCACTCAAAGTTAGAAAACTGAGGAGCCACCATGATAATCTATGATACCATACCAAGGTACAATATAGCTAGCAACTGCTCCATTGGTGGATAATTGGTGGTTTTCACATCCTTCATCCTCAGTAACACATTCATGTTTTTCAAATAAATTTCTCTGTTAAGTTCACCGGTGTTGTAACATAGAACAAACTATCATATTACAACTTTTAACAAAGAAAAGCTCTAATTCAGTGGTATCAACCTTTAGGAAATATATACAACAAAATCCAAATGTTGGTATGAGCTCCAAATAACAGAAGTCCAAACTAAAACACATTTGATCTCCACCTTTTTAGTCATGTGTAGTGAAACTTGAGAATTCAATTCCCCATAGTTCATTCCTACTTGTAAATTCCACCCGTCGGATCTATTGGACTAAAACTATTTGAGAAACAAGCACACTGCAGCAGTATGTGTCACGTAACGGCGTGTTGCTTTCTTGCTTGGACTGAGTTCAAGTTTGTTGAGGCATGTTGCAAGAACGTTTTTCAAGCGGTGGAAGCAGATGCAGAATGATGCACAACACTGGAGTGGCCAACCTGGGGTTAGCAACCTACCAGTCTACCAACCAGTGAGCGTGACAGCCAATCATGTGATACTCCAAAAATGGCATTTGAATTTAGGAACATATATAGCCTATGTCAAGTTCAACACTCGTGCAATAACATGTTTACATGCTTGTACATTCAGATGGATTCCTGTCCCATATTGCTGTTTTTTTCAGTGTGGTCTTCATGATGGTAAATGTCATGTGCATCACGCCACAGCACAGTGTTTGAGGTTGCATGAGCTAATTCAATTCCTTACCCGAGTGTAAGGACAATTTGTGCACAAACTAGACACGTGCATGAGCTTCACTAGCATTTTAGTGGTCGTGAGCCAAAATGAACTCCTGAGGGTTGATTTGAACTTCATCTGATGAGGGTAGGCCTGATGTTCTCTTCGGTGTGCCTGCTTCTGATTGGCCCGATCTCTGCTGTCCTTGTAGCTCAGTCAGTTAAAATGTAGCTTTACCATGTAGCTGCAACGTCTTGGGTTTGAGAAACCTGAGACCTTTGTCACGAGTCCTCCCCCCTTACATGTTATTGATGGTGATGGAAGCAGGATTGAACTGAGAGAATCAATAACCAAGACTGAACACTTTTTGGCTGCTGGACTATCCTGTGAGAGTGCCAGTACCTTTAAGCAGGACAAAGTTTTGTTCTGTTCTCTCTATTTTATATTGAATTGTAATACATCTATTGATTTCTGGACTAGCAGGCTAACATGCTACCGCTATAGTCTTGTGAAGATCCCATGAACTGCACCTCCTTGTTTTTATTCTTACTTAGTCCATCATTCTGGTTCGATGCAGTGATTCTTCTCAAGGAATCAGACTGGCACTGCAGCGAAGTAACATTTGACTTCATGCCAAAAAAGGTTGCTCACACCAAGCGTATCTAAATGGATGTAATTACCGTAAAAAAACACACCAGCATGCTGGATCTTACATCACTCTGCTAAGTGAATCGTTTCAGAGGCCATTTCCAATTTTAGAGTCCACTTCTCATTTTTAGTTCAGTTTATTTTTGCTGACACATTGATTCCCAGACTTGAAATGGGAGCCATCATATCTGCTTCCTGGCTTAGCCCCTCTTCAGCCACACAGAAAGATGTGGAGTAGGGTCAAGAGTAGCACAGCGAAAGCAGCTCGATAGACTGAAAAAAAAACGAGTCTGTGAGATAAACATAAAAACGAATTGCTTCTCTACAGCGCGCAAGAGACCGAGGTCTATAGTGGGATCGACTTTCTGAGGTAATCAAGATTTTAGGACAGAAGAAAAGCATTTGAGAGACTGAAGAAGGGGCAGAAGGAGAATGGCTCCTCAGAGGAACGTTTGAGCTTGAGTCAAGAAGCGAAGCGCCGCCATTAGTCTGCAATTACACATTTTACCAACCTCGTGTGACAAAATCACAAAGACAGTATGATTAATTGGGGG
>CABFOQ010051502.1:0-12021 GCA_900660455.1 Gephyroberyx darwinii
CAAGGAGCTGATAGGTCCACACACACACACACCCACACACACACACACTTACACTGAAACAAACTGTGAGGAACATATCTGCACTTCGATCCAAGCAGTTTACGATCATCTGTCGCAAAAATCAACATTGCACTCAACCGGAGAACCAGAGAGAAAATTCTCCCCATGCCGGTCTAACCGAAGCCTGTATCTGTGTCGTTTCCCACAGGGAAGTACGCCATGCGTGATCTGGTGAACCGGCTTCCCGGCGGCAGTCCGTCGCTGCTGTCCGACGAGACGGTGGCGTCGGTGTGCTGCACGCTGCACGAGGTCACCAGCCGCAACATGGAGAACGCCAAAGCTTTGGCCGACAGCGGAGGCATCGAGAAGCTGGTGGACATCAGCAAAGGACGAGGGAAGGGGTGCGAAACAGCATGTCTTCTGTCGTAGGCTAAAAAACAGAGAAGAACAGATTCTGCTACTGTTGGATGTTTTGTTTTCTGCTGAATCACGTCCATCGGCCTTCAAGAGTAGCTGAAGTTCCTCTTTTCTATCTTTTTCTAGTTTGTGCACCTTGGTTGTGGCGAGGAAGCGAGTAGTTTTATAGTTTGGTTTCTATTGTAGGAAACCATCCATCCATCCATCCATCCATCCATCCATCCTTCCTTCTAGCTGCTTATCCAGGTCCGGGTCAGGTCATACAGGAAGTACAGTTTCTGAATCTGAGTGTGTACACAGAGGGATCAGTGAAGAAGAAACTTGTGTACAGTACAGTACATGCCATGCTGTTGACGCCGCCGTGTGTGTCCTCGTGTCCCAGGTACTCCATGAAGGTGGTGAAGGCAGCAGCTCAGGTGTTGAACACTCTGTGGCAGTACAGGGAACTGAGGAGCCTCTACAAACAGGTCAGCACCAACAGACCCACAATGACAAAATGGCTTTCATGGACTTTGCTTCTTCAGCAATTCTGCATGGAACTTGATTTAACACTGAAACGTTGTTTTCTCTTCGTGAGTTTAAGGTTTGGCTCACACTCTTTGGATCAGTTTATTAAACTCTGCAGTGTTTCCTCCTTTAGTTGGTTGGTTTCCAGGTGAGAACAACAACATTCACCAGTTGTTAGAGAGAACGTAATTCAACCAACTATAGGAAACCACCCCAAAACACAAAGGATTATGGGTAGAAGGAGAGTATATGGGTATAATATTGACCCCAAGGTTTTGAATCCTTTATTGGAGAAGGAGAGACAATCAAACTTTAGATACCAATGCCCTGTGGCCAAGAAAGTTAATTATGAGCCGTTTTAAAACCACAGCAGGATTGTAACTGTCGACCCAGAGTCCATACCTCTGGAGTGACCGTCGAATTGACCTGAACTTTGTGTACGTAGGACGGATGGAACTACACCCATTTCATCACCCCCGTCTCCACACTGGAGCGAGACCGCTATCGATCACAACCAACCCTGCCTACCAGCCCCCTGCAGATGTCCCCCGTCATCCAATCAGGTGAGACATCTAGCTGGTGGTCTGTATGCATGGTTAGTTCAATATTTTGCTATATATTTTTGATAATTCTTCTGTCCATCCAAGTCCTCAACAAGGACTAAACAGAAACATGTTTCACCGTTATTTTGGAAAAACTTTGATACCTGAAATCCATCAGCCAATCCTGTGTTTCAACTCAAAGACATATTTTGTGAGCAAAGGTCCTAAGATGTCTCATGACTTAAATTCTAACCAATAATGGGATTTTTTGCCAACGTTTTGTTAGATAAGGCTTTTTTTTTTCAAATGGTGTATTCGAGATTCAGGCATGAAACTTCAAATCTTGATTATTGTTGTTCTGTTGTTCGTCTTTCTCAGGTGGTAGTGCAACATCGTCTCCGGCGATGCTGGGCATAAGAAGACACAGTTCAAACTACCAGAGAGCACAGTCTATGCAACTCGACAGCTATTATGGAGACAACAGTTTACACAAACAGCAGTACACAGGTGAGCAAGGTGAGATGTGCTGTGCTGTGCTGTGGCGTTCCTCAGGGATCTATGTATGGACCACTGGACTTTGTGGTCTCCTTGTCTACCTGGTAGAAATGCCATGAACGTGAAGGGTTCTCATCTATAAATGGTTATTAATGGACAAACTTAGTGTTTATAACCAATCCAAGTTGTGATTCATGAAATGTTTTATGTCAAAATCAAGGCGCAGGTGTTACTGTAATTTCGATTAAACCTTGCACTTGCACTTTTCTACTTCAGGGTCTGAGAAGAAAACCCCATATTTCATTGGGACATATTCCTCCCAGTCAGGAGAGGATCTTAGAAGGTCCCAGGTAAGATAACTCTACCCTAAACTCACATTGTACTTCATGTTTTTCCACAGCTAGGAGGTAGCATCTACATATCCCAAAATCCTGAACAGGTGCTTGATAGGAAAAGCGAAAGAAAATGATCCCACACTGTAATGATGCTGCCTGAGTGGTTTATACAGGAACATTTCGAAACTACAATAGGAGTATAAATGTATTGTTCAGATAGTAGTTAATGTTTCTTCTCCCAGCATCCAGAGCCATTCTACGACGAGCCCGACAGGAAGAACTACAACAGCTACAGAATGTACCTGTCGTCTCCACAAGGCTACGGGGAGGAGCAGTACGAGGACGAACCGGTCCACCTGACCCCGTCCTCCCCTGAGGGCTACGCCAGCCAGTCCCTCAGATTCAAAGCCAACACAAACTACGTGGACTTCTACTCCACCACACGGAGGCCTTCAAATAGGGCGAACAAGTACACCGGCTCCCCCGACTCCTGGGTGTAGAAAACAAAATGGACGGCTGTGTACGTTTAACTTCAGCGTCTGGCCATGTTGTTTGTGGGGAGTGTACGTGGTCGTATGCTTGAGCTTGAGCGCTGTTGGAGAAGTTGGAGAATGCATGAGAATGTGTGTGCATCTGTGTTGAAACTGTACTGAATGAGAGCTCGGTTTCCAACAAGCATCTTGTGATCAAGTTCATCTTTGTTCCCTTGTAAACGAATGGAGCAAAAGCGAACTTTGTCAAAAGATGCTTTGGTGAAAACCCAGCCCAACCTTCGTTGTTAACCAGAGTGTTTGTAACGTCGACTGAAGTCTTTTTTTCTCTGCAGTAAAAAGTGCAGTGTGTGTTGGCTTTATAACATAAATATCGTCCGCCAGCATCATCTTCAATGCGAGAGAAAAGGAACTTATTGAATCCTGTGAAAAGACACCCGGGTCAAATAGTATCTGACAGTAATTGTTTGTTTTAAGGACCAGATGGGAAGAGTCCCAGGAGGTTCAGACAGTCTGCCTGGAACTGACGACTAACTAGCACTAACTGGTCGGGTAAACTAAACCTATCCGGTAAAACAAACAAGAATATCTTCAAACATTATTTGACCCAGGTCTGGAAAAGACAAGCTTGCCGAAGAAGCCCCTAAAGACTCAGAGAACCAGGGTTACATTCGTGACCTTTCGCTTTTCTGTATGTTGGCCAAAAGTGCAGTATATCATAGAGTATGTGAAAATATGTGAAAAACACGTGAAAAACTATTTGTACAGATACAATGGTTTAACTGTCTTGTTACATTGTTGTATTCAATATGTAGAACTTTATATGTGATCGTGTGAAAAAGAGTTTTCTATTATTTATAGATTTTTTTTTTATTAATTTACTTGTGAACTGACCAAAATACCCCATTTGTCTGTTCTGTCCAAACCTGATGATGATGATGTGCAATGTTACAGAGGGAAATATATATATATATAGGGATTAAAGATTATATCATGACACGACATCTTCAAATGGTGGCTATCTCAATTTGAAAGAAAATGACAACAAAAAATTAAAGTTAAATAGATATATCTTTATTAGCTTTAATCGATTGAAGGTACAATCAGAGTTATGATGCCACGGCCAAAAGGAGCAAGGGGACTCGAGAGATTTGAAAAAAAAAAGTTTTGCAATCTCAAAATATACGTTGTGGTAAAATAAATATACATCAATTTGCAAAGACTCACATCTGATTACAACCCTTCAGTTGTACGCCCTCCCTCCTAGCGTAGCGACACATATCCCTGAGCATGCCTTTAACACAAGTTCTACTCCATGCATTTATAGTCATTTATCATATACAGCAGGCTCTCCTCCAATCTGGTCAGTTAAGACAGCCAGGATCAATCGAACAACAGAAACATCAAGTAAATAAGCAGATAAACAGGCTCAGAGTGGCGATATACTTTGTTGGGCAATGCAGATGGGCAACAGCAACAGGAATTGAACCCCAAGGTCAAAAGCATATTCAGGGCTGTCCTGTTGACTAAGGTGACATCCAGTTTTCAAGGCTTCAAGGGTTGCTGCTTGTTGCTCTGCTGTGAACTATCCAATAAAGGCAAAAATGCCCCAAAAAAATCATAAAAATCAAATGTTTCCTGGCAACTATATGTTCTTATGTGCTGAGGCAACTCCTTGGGTACCGTTGCCCATCAGAGTTGCCCAAAACAATTGTCCTGTGTATCACTGCCCCTAGCAACTAAAAGTATTATCTTGCTTTTACAAAGAAATAGAGATAATTATGTACATTCAAAAACATGCTCAACTCGCAATACCAAGGAAAGCAGATGTGTCACCCGCTACAATCAGTTGCCTTTTATTTTGAAAGAGTCTGTTCCTATACTCAACATAAGTTCATAGAGGCTTAACATAGGTTTGGGGAAATCAGTGCTATTCCCCTTTAAAGGTGCAATAAACAACGTTTTTGCTGCCCCATAACAAAATGACCATAATGTATCTGTGGGGGTCGATGGGTTGTGGATCAATACTGATGACTCATTGATTACTTGGTCAGGTGCTTTCAAAACTCACTTCCCCTGACTTCTCTGTTGGAGCTCTGATCAGCTCTGTTGGGAAAATGTGACGTTAATATTTCTGATGATTACAGGACTCCGTACGCTGCGTCAGAGCCCTTTTTGATTTTCTTACAATTACTACTGATTGCCGATTAATAATACCGCCTTAACAGAGCGCAGAGTATTCATCTGTAATAAACAGAAGTCGGTTTGTTCGGATGTTGTCTAAAGGGTGTCTAAAGGCACCGGGTCTGAATGAAACAGCCAATCAGGACGATCACGATCTTGGTTTGTTCGGTGTTGCAGCTTGGTGCTGTAGGCAGTTTAGTTGGTAGTTTGTTATGTCACATTTTGCTTTGCTGTTGAACGCAGGTCTGCCTGGCCAGCCAAACTCCACCTACTCAATATCGCACATATTATATACCAGTGTTTGATTATGGCTAATTTTAGATTTCATGTAGGAGCAAAATTACACTGCTAAAATATCTTGAAATGTTGTTTTTCTTAACTTATTTCTCATCCAGTTTTCAGCTAAAAACACAGAATTTTGCCCTGGCCACATTCTCTGGTCAAAAATGAGTGGATTGTACTCCGACAAAGTAATCTATTACAACACGAACAGGACTGCTGCACCATCCCCCGAGTCTGGGAAACATCTGATTGGCTGGTCAGTGTCTCTGCAGGGGAGCGGTGCAGTACGGTGACTCACATTGTCCTTCAGCGTTACAACAGAAACCTCCAACTGGGACAATATCCAATTTCCTCTCACTTTCTGTGACATTGTCTAGTAGTTTTGTATGAAATGTTTTTATTGTTCTATCGGTACCTAAATGCGGTGCTGCTGTCTTGGCCAGGTCTCCCGTGGTGGAAGAGATACTGAACTAAATAATGACTCAATTAAATGGATAAACAATTAAATAGCTAACCCTAAAATAACATGTGGCAAAACAATCTGTGGAACGTGAAGAGTGTGATGGTTAGATCTATTTACCCTGTTTCGTCTTGTCCATTAAAGTTTGGATTCTCATCACATTAGAGCACTTCAGTCGCTATATTCCCCCTAGTGCTTTAAGGACTTTCTTGGCTGCTGCTGGGATTGAATTTGTTGAATGTTTGATTACTGACACTCCACACTGGGGGGGGGGCGCACAACATGTCAGCACGGAGATGTAAACAGGCAATAAACAGGAAAAGGGAAATGGAGACACTTTCCCACAAGGCAACACAACCAAAATAAAGCAACTGGTCACACATTGAAGGCCCGTGTGCGAAGAATTGAACTGGTTCGGCCAGCAAGCGGCGCACTGCGGAAGCCGAAACCATCGCAGCGCTTTGTTTTCTTTGCGCTTTCTGCCTTTCTCGTAGAAGCTTTGAAGCTACCTTGGCTGTTGCTTTTGCACTTCCTTGTTTACTCTTTGCTGGCTGGAGAGCAGTGCACAAAAAGAATAAGAGTAAGCATCAATATGTTGAAAAAGACTTTTGGGTACTTTTGGGGTTGATTTTTGGAGCGTCCTTTGGCCTGTTAGGACTCCTCTAGTACGCTAATTGATCAGTTTGATGGGAAAAGTAGGATCCAGGTGGAAAACGGCTGTAGTTTTGCTTAACACCATTGTTATAAACATACAATCTCCCTCAAGCATGGGAAAGCAATACAAACCTACCGTCACAGTATATAAATGCAGCTTGCTGTAAACCAGTGGGCGACATGTGCACGTCATAAATGCAGTAAAGTAACTTTCAGTGCAGGTGGCGTACGTTTTTGATTCACAAGCAATGACTGCTCATCAATAAATTCTACATCCTTCAGAGAAACATTCCCAGGGCCTCATTTACAAAAGATGTTCTTTGACTTCTTGTTTTATTCCACTGATCATTTCAAAGATCATGATGAGAACAAATGAAACATCTGTGACGGGAGGTGTTCCTTTCCTCTTGACATCCAAAAATATACAACATATCTTTGATGATGATAAATTTGAATTTAGATTTTGATATATCACAGAAAATTGAAGAAAACCTGCCGATTGATCAATTTTTCATGAAGCAAATTTGTAAGAACGTTTGATAAATGAGGCCTCTGACATCTACATTCAGCAAATGAAGTGCGGTTCCATTACATTGACGTATCATATCAATATATACACATGTTGGGAGGATGTTCCTCAGGGAGGGTGGGGTTCTCTGTGAGGTGACCTCCTATTGGTGCTTCAGGAAGAGAGGGCAGGGCTGATGGGTCCAAGTAGGAAGTGGGTGGTGGACATGCTTGCATGGTCTGTCTGCAGGAAGGAACCAAGGTCCAGTTACAATGAGGTTAGTGTTAGTGAGTTGTAGCAACCAGACATCATCCTGGTCTTCTTGTGATATGATTGACGCAACACAAAGGATTAGTTAGACTCAACACTTAAAATATCCTTCTTTAACCTGTTTCTACCCCTTCACCTACATCTCCACTTCACAGCTGAAGTGGATTTAAGAGCTGAAACCAATGACTGATCATAACTTTTACCTAGATGGACTGTTTCATTGGGTCTACCCTACAACGTGGATCGTAAAGGAGGGTTAGTCAAGTATGATCTTGATTGATATTTAATCTATACCCTAGTGGTTTTTGACCTTTAAAATATTTCGTACATTCAAGTTCACTCGATAACGTGAACACATTCGTCTCCATCTCCCTCTTACAGTAGTACTTACACCAGGCGGTGCGTTCACTTGTTGTGGTGGTTGTAGTTGTGGCTGTAGAGGCTCCCAGCTCTGATGGAGCTGGCGATGGGGGAAGACAGTGGATGATGGCCTGGCCGGATGGGCTTCGCTAAAACACACAAATGAACCAGCAATTATTTACTAGTGTTGGTGTTTACTACATGCAATTGCTTCATTCGTCCTTCATCCCCTCTGCAATTAGATTACTTCATTGGCACATCAAATGATTAAGAACTGTGTCTGTATCTTGTAATGAAGAGTGACTTTCTGTTGCATTATAGTGAGCTACCAACTCTCTGGTCTGTGTTTCATTTGAAATGTTGCTGCAGGCCATTTTTCTTTAAGGACAATAAAGAATTAAAATGGAGTTGAATCATGTGTAGAGATAATACTGTATTTAAGACCCCTGACTTTGTCTCCCTCTCAGCTTTCCGGCTGTTTTGGTGAAGATAAAAATGGGAAATTACCACAAACACACAGAAATGTCCTCACCAATCTGTGCTGAGTGCCCCCTCCTGGCCATGTTTTTGGCCCGTACGGCCTCCTTGATGCGGTCCACCTCCTGCTGGTAGCCCTTGCGGTCCCTCATAGCTCTCTCCTTGGCCTCCTTCAGGGCGTTCTCCAGGGCCTTGACCCGCTCGGCTGTGGCGCGAAGACGTTTCTCCAGCTTGGGGAGTTCGCAGCGCAGATCGGCGTTGTCGCGGACCAGCTGGTCGGGAAGGAAAGGAGATGGAGGGTTAGCGACTGAGTCTGAGACTGAGTTTGACTTGTATGGGGTTAGTATTATCTTCACCAAAGTCTAGTCTTCACCAAAATACAGTAGATAAATTGTGCTGGACAGGATTAAAATCACCAACAAATCTCTGGACGTCCCAGGTAATACTAGTCCTGTGTCAACAGGCTGTAGTTTCAGTAGTACCTGCTTGTGGACCTTGGTGAGCTGCTCCAAGTTATTCTCCAGGAAGGAGATCTTCTGTTTCTGGGCAATGCTGCCGACTCCCTCCTCACAGTCCAACTCTGCACTCTGAACACAGGACAGATGGGAGGTCTGAATCTTGCCCCATCCCCTTGAGCTACACTTTATTGTTTGAGTCAATATACAGGCCGTATATTGACTCAAACAATAAAGTCACATTTTCCCAAAGAAGAAACGTCTAGTGAAGAGGTAATATCAACGTGTAAGTAATGATAAAAATGGGAGTTGGGGGAGTGGAGATTGGATGAGGAGTTTTTTGTTCCCAGAGTAAGGGCTGAAAGTCTGCTGCCATACCTTCTTCACCCGTGTGGTGAGGTCCTGAACGAAGAGTCTGCGCAGGTTGTGTAGAGTCTGCAGCTCCTTGGCCTGCGGAAAGCAAAGAGAGAAGACTGTGAGGGTTAAAATAAATCTGCACCAATGTCACCGAGGCAAACGCCTGGACGTTAAGTTTGTACTCGATGGTTAAAGTGATTCTGAATCTCACCACCGTCTCCTCCAGGCCCTTCAGGTCCTCCCTGGCCTGTTCCCTCTGTTCATTCAGCAACCTGGACAAGAAACAACAGCATCACCAACGATGGCTGAACCTCTTCACCTCCTTCAACCCCACCAGAGAAGATGATCTCTCTTTGAACTTTCTTTGAACGTTCCCAATAAGGTTTTCTTGGGAGTTTGTACTCATTTCATGGACATTTGTGAGACTGTGTTGTTCCCCGCTCTCTCCCCATGCCTTTCATCTACCATCAAGTTTCTACGTAGGCGCTCAAACTAGTTTAATATCATGAGAAAGAACAAGTAGATTGATGTCTGCGTTGATCGGTACCTACATTAGTTTCTGTATCTTTGAGTCCTTCTCCTGTTCTTCAGCCTTCAGTTTGTCGTAGTCGGACATGAGTCTCTCCTGCTCCAATAACAGACCCTGGTTCAGACTGAGAGACGTGAAAGAAACAGATTTGTCATTTAAACTGACCCCCAGTTGCTGGCCTTCATAAGGTGAAGAACGACCAATAGAAACCGAAAGGCATAGCATGAATCTGTTCTTTAAAATACTCTTTCCTCATGTAACATTGGTTTGATAGTAGTTACTGTAGAGAATACTGTGAATTTACATCATAAACATTTGTGTTAGGCTGAAAAAGAAAGGTAAACTCTATGGATAAGGAATAACTTGTATAAATAAGCTTCTGTTAGAGTCACAGCTTGTGGTAAGCTTGTGATCCCCGTCTCCCTTAATAATTTAACCATATATATTTGTGTATATATATATATATATATAAAAAACAGCTGAAAGAGATAAACATGAGCCTTTCATGTGAGAAGCAGCCACTGATCCCTCCAACATCCAAGCTCTTCCATTTTATCATCCATGCTGTGAAAACTTGAATGAACAAGACGACATGGAGAAGGCAGCAGGACCTTGGAAGTAGCTCAAAGAGATGAACGCTTGCTGCGGCTTTGAAACCCACAAGCTTGACGTGAAGCTGCAGGTTCACACCCAACATCTTCTATTTTATTGTCCTCAATTCTATGAAAGCTTGTATGAATAAGATGACAAGCAGGTGAGAAAAGGAAGTGGGTGTAGCTCAACAGGATAAGCCGGCGGTTAGGATGTGACACAGTGCTGGTTCAAAGCTTTCTAAAGTTTTGCTATTGCTGTCAATGTTGTGAACACTTGTATGATGACACAGGCAAACTCAGAGCAGCTTGGGTATAGCTCAATGAGAGAAGCAGCTGACCGAGGTGCAGCAGAAGCTTGTTTGAATCCAGTCCTCTCCCTGGATCTTTGTCTTTATTGTCGTCAGTGTGAACACTTGTATAAATAAGATGATGAAGAACATGTTTCTCCAGTCTCTGATTAGCTCAGGCATTAGAGCATGAGGCTGTCAGTCTCAGGGTTGTGGGTTTGATTCTCACATATCCTTAGCTATCATCAGACTGTAATTGTGTTTTTTGTGAATGAATTCCTAGTTCACAACCTCCCAGAAATACCCCTGTAGTTCACAAGTTTCTCCATCAGTCAGCCAGAACAATCACGATGCCACGGCTTCAACCAGAGAGGCCAGGTCATATGAACACACAGATCATGGCATGGACCTAACGTTGGTCAACTAACTCTGTTATTGGAAAATAATCCTATAAATATTTTTGGCATTGACCTGTGGGTTCCTTGGTGTCTTACATGGTGGTGGTAGATGTGGTTCTGTGCAGATTGTGGTTTGAAAGAGGAGAAAAACCAGATCTTTTCATGTAATCTCTGGTTAGCTCAGTCAGTAGAGCATGACACTCTCAGTCTCAAGGTTGTAGGTTCAAGCCTCACATAGCCTTAGTTTTCACCACACTGTAAAGACATTTTAGTTTTTTATTTATGAACCAGAAAGAATCGCTTCAGAATCGATCCGCTGCCTTCCGGCTGCCAGGAAGAATCGATTTAGTTAAAAGAGTCGGTACTACCAAGAAACCAGATTCTGGTGGGTGAGGCTTGTCTCTTGGTGAATCTTGACGTCTCTTTGCCTCACGGGTTTCCTCACCGGTAGAACCACACACCTGATTCTCATCAAATAGGCAAATATTGATGATTACATGTGACTAGATCAACCAATCAAACTGAGAACCAATTCAAAGTATTTGCTTATTTGATGAGAATCAGGTGTGTAGTTCTACCAGCGAGGAAAACCGTGAGGCAAAGAGACGTCAAGATTCATCAAGAGAGGAGATTCTGGAGGGATGGTGGTCGGTCGGTGTCCAACAAGGCTTCTCACGTATCCCAACTGTCTTTGCTTTCAGATATTTAGTTTGTTACAGAACGTTACAGAAGACATACCTCTTGGAGAATCTTGACGTCTCTTTGCCTCACGGGTTTCCTCACCGGTAGAACTACACACCTGATTCTCATCAAATAGGCAAATATATCTAGATCTACCAATCAAACTGAGAACCAATTCATAAGTATTTGCCTATTTGATGAGAATCAGGTGTGTAGTTCTACCAGTGAGGAAACCCGCGAGGCAAAGAGACGTCAACTTTCACAAAGAGAGAAGATTCTGGAGAAGATGGTGGTCGGAGAGCGTTCAACAAGACTTCTCACGTTTCCAACTGTCTTAGCTGTCAGATATTTAGTTAGTTACAGAAAAGTTGTCCAACTAATGTCTAGTTGGAAAAGTGAGCTGGACACTCTCCAACCAACCCCGAGCACCATCCTCTCCAGAACCTGTCCTCCTGGTAAATCTTGACGTCTCTTTGCCTCACGGGTTTCCTCACCGGTAGAACCACACACCTGATTCTCATCAAATAGGCAACTATTGATGATTACATGTGACCAGATCTACCAATCCAGACTAAGAACCAATCCTGAATCTTAACATTATAATATCATGTATATGGAAACAGTCTCCATCAAGTCAAACAGTCGACATCTTTCATGGTCAGCTTTGTATTTTATATTGATCCTTAACCACTGAACCTCAACCTGAGTCTCTGGTCTCTGGACGTTGTGGACGACTCTC